>KK118779.1:29932-46331 GCA_000611955.2 Stegodyphus mimosarum | reverse complement strand
TGATTGACTTATCGTTTTCGATGTTTTTCATCAAGATTGTTGTTAGTGCGCTGCAAATCATAAAAAACTGATTCCGTTTAGAGAGCGAATGGTTTTGATGCAACACCATAAAAAGGCGGTTTTGCTCATCTCCACTGAACGGGTCTGACTTACACTGGTGTGCAAAAATTAAGGACAAGACGGTTTTTTCAATATAACTTTGTACAAAAGCTTTCCAAATCAACACATTTAATACCGTAAGATCCCCAATACGTAAGGACATGAGTAATGTAAGCAACACTTACTAAAAGAGAAATCAGAGGGATAAAAAGAAGCTTTATTGAAAAAGTAGCATGGAGCGCAATGCGACTGAAGGCCGAAACATCCCTGTGATGGGTGTCCAGCAAGAAACATCCGGTCTTTAATAGGGGATATGATCTCCCCTGACTGCTAGGCAGGTTTCACATCATTTGTGCATGCTGGATATGTGGTTGTTAATGAGCTGTTGAGACACTGCTGCTCGTTCCTCTTGTAGCACCAATCGCAGTTTCGGAATCGTTACTGGCGATAAGTTACGTGCTGCCACGGGTCTCCCTAGTAAGTTCCGTACATGCTTGACGGGATTTAGATCCAGAGACCTTTCCGACCAATCCATGTGTTCAATATCTTCACTCTCCAACAGCTCTTCGACAGTAACTGTGCGATGAGGTGGAGCGTTGTCGTCCATGAAGAGGAAATGAGAACCCATAGCCCTTTTGAAAAGACGCATGTAAGGAAGAAGAACCTCGTTACAATAGCAGTCCCAGGTGACGAACCTCCTTGGGAGATATGAAGGTCGGTCCGGCTACCAAGCATTATGTCTGCTCGAACGAGAACTCCGCGACCTCCAAAACAGTCCCTTTTGATGATGTTGAATGGGTTATTGCGTGTTCTCCGCTCTGTCCAGATGTGTATGTGTCTAGAATCGTAACTCAAACTAAATCTGCTCTCATCTGTAAAGAGTTCTCGTCCCCATTCATTGTCTCTCCGATTCCGGTGTTCCCGGCACCACAGAGAACGCCTTCTCCGATGGGCAGGCGTTAGAGGTACACACCGTGCAGGGCGTCGTGCAAACAGACCACCACCGTGCAGTCTTCTGGACACGGTAAAACGCGATATCGGTCGTCCAGTCGCCTGTGTCGTGTGTCTAGCGATTTCTCCCGCTGTCTACCGCCTGTTTCTTCTGGCCTGTAAGGCAATATACCGGTCATCTGCGGGTGTGGTTCCTCGTGGATGACCACTACTAAACCCCCGACTAGCTGTTCCTGTAGTTTGAAATTGTCTTGTGAAACGATGCTGTGAGCAATTCCGAACTCTGCAGCCACACTTGTCACACTGCGGCCTTCCTTTAAATTCCCAATGATTCGACCTCGGGTAAAAGCATCCAGATGTCGTCTAACAGATTGATTATTCGCCATTTCTCACTGAGGCAGCAACTCTGTGTCATTTTAACTGCTATACGGCGTGCAATCTCTTTGCCAGAAATACTGATCTTACACCGACAACATGCATTATACTACTCAGACACTCCCCCATTATGTCTACCTGCATATCTGCCCATGTGCTACCGTACATCACCTTACTTAATCTCCTGATTGGTCTTTCTGTCCGCTCTGCCTCTTCGTTCAGCTGATATGCTAATTTTTCGACTTCGTCCTTAATTTTTGCACACCAGTGTATACTATAACAGTTGAAACCTGTTATCTCTTTTCCTTCGACGATGATCACGATTTTGATGTAACTTGTGCAAAGCCTCAAATTTAATCATTTTAGAAATTTGTGCTAAGGTACCTCTACTAAGATATAAAATTATGGTAAAATAATTTCGGTTATGTACCTAATAGCAGTGCTTTCATGACGGTGTTTTGAAAGAAAGCTTGCTTCCATTTATATCCCACAGACGAAATTACAGAAGGCGGTTTAGCCAGCTTTTTAATCTACCTGAAATTTACTTTGAGCTATTCAACAATTTTTGGCTGATTTATCGACTGATAAGTTTCCCATATTATAGATATTCCTTGATTTTTTGCATCTTAGCATTAAGCATTAATTATGCCTTTTATTACGTATTTTAATTTCGCTGGAAGCAGAAAATGTGCTTTATAATTTTAGCTGCTTAACCTATGATTCACACTCGAACTCAGGATACTTTTCTATCGGCGGATAGACATTTTTATTACTGAGGTATCCGAAAGTAATCACTTACGGATAATTTTTACTGAAAGAAGGACTCGTGTATTGGGACCTCATGACTGATTGCACTTTGTGTTGTCCCAATACACTAGTGCACTTTGTGTTGTAATTTTTTATGTAATGCTGGGTTATTTTCGCAAAGAGAAATGACACTAGAAGCTTCCCTTACTTCTCGATGTCTTCTTTTTATTAAGACGCCGTTGCAATGCCACGGGTTCTGCTCAAACCGAAAATCTTTCTAGTCTCCGGAGACAAACTCTTACGAAGTGAAATATTCGGGACTTTCTAAGTATAACTTTTATGAGATGTAAAAATCTAATAATTTCATCTTAACTGCCTGATTTGACCTCGTGCATCCTTTCCAAATTAGCATTTACCTCTGTTTCTAACATTAAACTTTCTTTCACGTTATAATATCCAATAAAATTGTATAATCTGGCCTTCGATGCAAATCATAAATAATCAATATATCTCATGTCGTATTCAAATTTCCTATAACCAAAATAATCAAATTTGCAAATATCAAAATTAACTATAGCTTTAAAGATGTTTAAAGAACTTCAGAACTCTGACATTTTCCACAGAAATATTCATACAAGTGTCCACAATATCACGCAGTATAATCAGTAATTACACTACAAACTACTAAGAACGTTAAAGCCTTACTAATAAGCCGCAAAACGTTTCTGAGTTAGATAATTTATTAAGAAGTTGACTTGAATCAGAAACTCAAAAATACACAAATGATATTTCCATCTGACATCTTAGTTGCATCCAGACGAAACAAATAAAAATATTTGTTGTCATGGCATACAAAACAGTTTTAACTTTAACCAAGGGATTTACTCTTAATTTACTCTCGAATTGAATTAATCAACAACTCTTTACTTGAGATCTTTACTCTTTACTTCCTTCCTCAGACTGATATGTGATAAAACCAATACTCCACAAAACTTCGTTCAAACAGTTCACACTGTGCTTAGAATGCTATGACTAGTTCACAGTGTGCTATAATTTAAGAACAGAATATCTAGGCAGACGACATTTGCTTAGTTGGTAATGACTAAAATACAATTATTACTCCAGTTAAAAATGTGTAATCTTAAAGCAGCCATTCATTCTCTACTATTTGGTAATTCCATTAGTACGACAAGCGCAAATATTTTTATGCACAAAACTCAAACATTTGGTGTTTACCTATTACGAATTGCTATACAGCTATACCTATTGTAGGTATTTCCGATTACGAATTGCTGTGCAGCTCTCTGAATGCTCGCTATGTCTTCATTAATACAAACAACCGGCGATTCTTTAATGAATCGAGCGAATGCGAGAAACTCGCTACAGTACGAATTGCACAGGAATGAAAACACGAGAATTTAAAAGTAGAGAACAAATCCGAATTTAAAATCGTACATACATATTGAGACTTCGCGGTAAGATTAAACAAAATTAAACAATAGATAAATAATATTAAATAAGCATTAAACGAAGATGGATGCATTATTTTATAGTTTTATTTTACAACTTTACTCAAACTTCGTGCAGCAACGAGTAAAGTTGTCAGGACTGAGTGTTCTGTGCATATGTTTTGCAAACAATGTGAAGTACTTACTAGGGTCCTTAACCTCAAGTCCTGAACTGGAACAGGGAGCTGAAAATGCGCTTTGTTCTGGTGTAGATACTGTGCTGGAGAATAACTGCACTTGAAAGGGATTTAAAATCCTCTTTTATTAAATCACTATTATTTACACACTTCCCAACTCGGGAGAAATACAGAAAGTAAAAGACCACACTTGGGCCTAACTTAACAATCAAATAAATTTAATACTAAAACTAAAATAGAAATCTAATTAAAGTTTGCTCACAGAGCAAATCGCGGAGTTTGGCCTCTAACTAACTGGTGCGTAGCAAGAAATACTAATACTAGCGCACTTCAATTTATTTCAATATGCAATCGCGTAGTAAGCAGTATGGCTTATAATTTTAGCTGCTAGCTGGTCAGGCGAACGTCGAACAGAATGACCGTGATCCGTGACTAAAAGCTCTCTCACACTAAGAGGTTTCTACCTCTGGTTTAAATAGTACTTGGCTGTACTTCAAATTAGCATAAGCTGAAAACGCGCGCTTCTTCTGACGGGAAGTTGAAACAGAGAAGAGATAGAAAGATTTAAATTAAAATAAAACTTGGTTAGTTTAACTAAAACCTTACAAAGTGAACAAAATAAAACAAATCATAAATTTAATCAAAACTTCAACTCATAAATTTAATCGCACTTCACGGTGCGCAATAACTCGAATAAAAACATTTTTAAACATCAATAAAACTGCATGAAACGTAACAGTAAATTGTGCCAAATTTAATTCTGAAGAATACACCTGCACTTCAATGCAGATGCGGGGAAATTTGACCTCAATTTCACGTTGCAGGGGAACACAAAAAAAGGAGTTGTTCCCTTTGACTTTGTAAGGTCACCTGAATGCGTCCACGACACGCATAGTTTTTCTCTTCGCCTTTTCTAGTATAAGATTTGATTCAACTTGAAATCATCTAGAATGGAGATGAGATGGACAAGAAAAACAAAAGATCTTTAATCTTAAAACAAAGAAACCGTAATGTAACCTTTGCACCGATTTTATTAGCATTGCGACCTAATTCGTAATGTTTTAATTTTTTTTATTAGAGTCAATTGATTCCTTCCAAGTCTCTAACTGAAAACATTCAATCCTAAACTATTCATTTCTACTTACTGCGTAATATCTTTCTGCTAACAGTATTTGTCTATTTGGTCAGTCTTCATTCCCCTTAATATTTATTAATTCATTACTCTCCGGCAACACAAGCCGAATCAATTCGATTGAGCAAAGAACACGTAAAAGCAATGACCAAATGAAAGAATAGATGTTTTGTGTTAAAGAGAAAACGGCAAAAAAAAGGAAATACTTCTCCCGCTCCGCTCCTCCAAGAGATCAACCAATCAAAGAAGAAACTCGCCAGCTGTTGTCCTTATGGTAACAAGATGGCGAAACAGCCGAAAACATTCTTTTATTTTCGCCCTTTCGACGAAAAGAAAGTGCTTTGACTCTTTTTATTGAAAACTCGGTGGCCGGAATATTGCCTTGGATGTAAATTGTTCATTGAACCGTTTGCAAAGCTATTCCTGCCTTGAAGTAAAGAATAATGTCTAACGTTTTTTGCAAGCGCAGCTTTGATAATTAGATTGATAGCAAAGGACATTTTATTTTATTACTTTCCAATAAACCTATAAGGAACCTTTAAGTAACTGTGGGCAAAGCAGACAGATGAGACGTACATATAATAAATTATCTGAATTCTTACTTCTCTGTCAGAAGTAATTATGAATGTGGAGGGTTCCAAATTTTTAATGCCGTTCTTGTTTTCATTTTCATCGCTGTTCTCATTTTCATTTTCATTGCTGTTCTCATTTTCATTTATTGGTTTTCAATGAATATTCCTGCCTGATATCAGTACATATCATTTGTATATATTCAAAAGTATAAACATGCTATCACACTCATACGCACACCATACATGCAGCAGTGTGTCTGCATCCGCGCGTTATAGGAAACGCTATATCGTTACCGTATCGTTATTTCCTGGCCTACGTCTCCCGTTTTCTTTACTAATTTTATCTTCCGAAAACCGAGAGGGAAAAATGATGCTAATAATTTAATTTCCAAATCACGCGGTTACAATAAGACAAATGAATCAAATGAATGTTCATTATGTGTATTCAAAATTTGGTTGCTCAATGTCATACTCTCCCTACAATGATTCTTCTTTTATAATAATAGTCTTGTGAAAAATTCTTGTATTCTTGCATTCCTAAATTCTCTTATCCAGAAAAACATAGTTTCTTTGTAAATAGGATAAATTAAGAATCTGACCATTTTTAATGCATGTATGTAAGATAAAAAACACAAAAGAAAATTTCTGACTTAATTGGCAGTAGCCCCTTTTAGCCTTCCTTTTAATTTGGATATTTCTAATTTCTGTCCTGAAAATGCTAACTGTTTAGAATATATTAATCTAAACCGCGTAATTTCCAAATTAATTTGTGTCATATGACCTAACATAACGCTGCACACTGAACAAGATTTCAATTGAAACCAAAACTTTTCTATCGACCCCTACGCTGCTTCTGTACAAATGAACACTCTTACTTGCCTTCAGTTAACACATAGCTGCTCTCTTCTCTCTATCATCCATTGCTTATGATGCAGTAGGGAGCAGACTGCGCTCATAATCGTATGTGAATCAGAATATGCATCTCAAGGATTTGCCCAGAAATAAATTAGGTTGTATTTACTGCTGCATTTGTCTGCAAATTGTATGCTGCTGCTATATTATAAACTATTTTGTATACCAACACTACCTTTAAAAAATAATTTGTATCCTCTTTCCAACTTCCTAAGTTAGTGTAATAAATTGAACAATTTTATTGAGTAGACAAAATGATGAAACTTATAGATAAAAGTAGATTCAACATATCTTATTACCGCATAAAACAATTCGTGAGACGCGTATTCTCATTCATACATCATTATGGGCGCAATATGCACCCCCATACTTTTTAAAACTTTGCACATCTTAAGGCAATGGATGATATAGAGAAGCGAACCGCTACATGTTAGTTGGAAACATGCGTGAGGGCAAGTGCGATGCGTTCAGGAGAAGGCCTGAGAGAGAGAGCCAAATAAGTTTTAGTTTCAAATGAAATCTTATTCACTGGTTGGCTAAAATACTATACCTGTACTGCAGCTTTACGTAAGATCCTACGGATTAATTTAAAATGGCTCAATTTAGATTGATGTATTATAAATAATGACTATTTTTAGAAGGAAAGGGGAAATATCAAAATTAAAATGAAGAATAAAAATAGCTGTTCCCAATAAAAACCAGAGGCTTGTTTTGCATATTTTTGCCTTACATGTAGAACAAGGAAATAATAATTTAATCAAAATATTGGATTAACAGTCTAACAGAAAGTGCATAGATAAAAACTGTAATAATACAAAAGTTCATAACAAAATAACTCAAGAAAAATAATATAGCAAAGTGTTGAAAATTCTTTCGTTTTATCAAGGATCAGTCGAAGAATTTTCAACGAATCCAAGTTTTTGAATTATTGCGGTGTGGATGATTTTAAATTTATGAAATAATTCAAAATAATATTCGAAATAAAAAATTAATTAAATTAAATTAAATTAATAATGTGAGACCATTAAAAATTTTACTGAAGAAGAATGCAATAAAATTAAATATAACATCATTTTTAGCCCAAAGGGGCAATTTGCCCAGAAGGACTATTGGCATTTTGCGTTGAAAACTTTAAATTCCGGTTCCCTTTTCAAACCGTTGCCACCAAATATTAGAGCAGTGTATTATATTTAAAAAAAATTAAATAATGAAGAATCTGCATAAATGTGTGTATGTTTCTCGTATTGTGAAAAAACAACGGTATCCAGACACGTTAAATTATGTAGTCCTCCACTCGATTATGGGCACCTGGATGCCCAAATTTGGAATTTCGAATTTGTTTTATTATCTGTTTCATAGTTTGTAAAACGTTAAAGAATTTTTCATTAACAAACTCGGCGATTTCAATGCGAGCAATGGCAACACTGTATGTAAAAAATGTTTTATCTCCAATGCGCGAGACTGTGCATCGAAAATCCGAAAGCTATGCTCTTTTAATTTCTGTTGAATTGAATTTTATAGTTTAAATGCGAAGAACATGATATTTAATAAAGAAGAAACTCAACGATTTTAAAGCGAGCAATGGCAACAAGCTGTACAGAATAAAATACTTTAATGACCAGGGCGGGGCTGTCTATAGAAAATTCTAAAGATATGCTGTTTTTAAATGTTTTTAGACCAAAGAGGTGTTAGCTCAAATGCTTTCGCAACGTGTGTCTATGTGTAAATGAAAAAAGTCCCATTGGGCGTAATATAAAATCTGAAAACTTTGGAATTTCTTTTTTAAATTTGCAAAATTTCCTCCTCTCAATTTTTGGACGATAAAATTAGTAAAAAAACAGAGGAAATGCGATATATGTATAACATCCAAACAAAGCAGTCTGCACTTTAAATAACGTACACATATCTGAAGTAAAACTACATCCGATGACTAAGAATATATCATAGGAAATAAATAATTCCAGCTGTTTTATGTTATTTATATTATATATGCAACTTGTTTTGAATTATTCTCTTAATTATAAACATTGCGAACAATACGCAAAGTAATATTCAACTTGAACGAGATGCAAAACATTAAACTTTAATAATTAAATAGATCCATTTGTGCTAGTTGTAATGTTTGCTGCATAAAATTTGTTTCTGACATTGAAAAGTGTAATTAATATCTCTTTGTTAACTTTAATGTGAAAATATCTTGGTAACGCGACTATAGCGTTCATATACCATAACACCGAATGCTTAAATAATTAGTTAGACTATTCTACTGAAATATATATCTTCTGCACGCATATCACATTAGCAAATGTTTTGTATTTTCTGTATGTTATATATGTATATACATATATTAGTGCAAAGCAACAGCTGCAAGTTATACTTAGGAGCTTAATTAAAGAATTATTTGTTTTCACTGCATTAGCTAAACAAAGGCAGGAAAAACATTACCATATTTTAAGAATTACGCACCATTTATATGTCTTCCATGGCAGACAGGACAAGCTAATAAATGAGAAAGAGATATAATCGAAATTTCAGTTTAAGTACATGATATGTATATTTAAGCTGTGTACTGTTAATGTTATTGCTCTAATAGTACTACTGTAAAATTTAATTTCATCGTTCTGCTTTTAGTACTTTTAATAGAACAGTAGGCGCCGCTTCATGTAATCATGTTTGCCGACGGCTATTTTGGTAATATTAACCGAATGACAACATTAAACGATGACAAAAAGTATCCTTCAAACCAGTAATGGAATATAACTAATTTAATATAAATGTAACTAGAATAAGAGAAATAGGTAGAAATAGGTATTTTCACAGCATTTTAAGTCAGAAACTGCAAACTATTCATAATGAACTGTCCATGAAGTCTTTAGTATAAAGTTTGTTTATGAACTGTTCATAAAGTTTCTGGAATATATTTGATCGATCCAAACCTTATTCGAATACATTCTTCATTGGAAGAGAACATTTCAATGTAAAATTTTAAATTAAACACAAGAAGAATCTTAGTTTCTCGTAGCTGTTTTTAGGTAATTTCTTTTCAAGAGAAAAGAATTTGTTTTGACTACTGATGAAGAAAGTTTTTTGTTTGATTGTCCTCAAAATTTGTAGTTATCCAAAATCTGTGTCAAACTAGGGTTGTAGAGACATTACGTTATTTCGAAGCAGGAAACATGGAGAATGAGCAACGCCTTCGCCGGGAATCGAACCACGGACCTCTCGGTTACGCGTCGAGCATGCAGACCACTACACCACGAAGGCATGCGAAGAAGGCGAGAGAAATACCTTATATATTCCCCCTTTTAAAGGGCGGCTGGGGTTTTGGGGACCCAATCGCCAAATCGTGGTGGTGGAGAATCATCATCCACCACCTTTTTTAGTTCAGGCGCCAGTGTAGAGACATTAGGTTATTTCGAAGCAGGAGACATGAAAAATGAGCTACGCCTTCGCAGGGAATCGAACCACGGACCTCTCAGTTACGCGTCGAGCATGCAGACCACTACACCACGAAGGCATGCGAAGAAGGCGGGAGAAATACCTTATAGGGTTGCTTTATCTGCTTAATTTGAAATGGTTGGCTGATACCTAAACCAAGCTGTTTGGCGATTTTACACCCGACTTAGCGACATTTCTCTGTCACTTGGCAATTTTTATAATCCATTTTGACTTGAGAGAATTTATATTGTATCGGCGATTTTACTATATTAAAAAATTTCATTCTGTAATACTTGCTCCTATTAACCGATATGTTGATCGCATTAAGCGATGTATTTTTCATGTTTTTGTATACAGACGGGACGAGAATTCTACAAATCGATAACAGAGTGATGCCATTCACTGCAGTCACATAAAAAGGCGTCTACTGTACGTTTGCTGAAAACACCCCAACCCGCCTGATCACGAAGTGATCTTATGATCAAAAAGGGGTGTTTCATTCACACCACAAACAGCATAATCACATCCAGCATGATTATGCTGTTTGTGGTGGTATATAAGGCGTCTACTGTATCTGCATTCTTATAAGTTTTTATCTAGCTCACTTATTTTGTTTGTCGCGCTATGGACAAAAGATCTTCGTGTGTTCTTAAATTACTACTAGATAAACTATCGAGTTCTAGCTCTGTGGACACACTGTTTGTGGATGATAATACAATGTCTGTTATGCGAATTTCTTCAAAACTTGATTTATATTTTTAAAATTTAATGTTAAAACCATTTTTACACATATATCTTCATTTAATCAGTCAATTTGTAAAAACATTAGGAATTTTTTAAAAGCAAGAGATGTAAAAAATGAGCAATGCACTCGCCGGGACTCGAAGCACGGACCTCTCGAATACGCGTCGAGCGTGCTGAGCACTACAAGACAAAGGCATGCGAAGAAGGCGGGAGAAATACCTTATATACTCCACCTTTTAAAGGACTATTGGGGATTAGGGGACCCAATCGCCAAATTACGGTGGTAGAGTCATTCAACACGTTTTTTTTAGTTCGGGCTGCACTCGTAGAAACATTAGGTATTTTTTGAAAGCAAAAGATGTGCAAAATGAACAATACCTTCGCCAGGATTGGAACCACGGCCCTCTTGAGTACGCGTCGAGCGTGCTGACTTCTATACCACGAAGGCATGCGAAGAAGGCGGGAGAAATATCTTATAAACTAAAACTCTTGAGAATTTTTCTGTGCTTGAGAAAAGTCTGAAAACCATAAACCTGAAGACTTGAAAACCATCTTTCAAGCGAAAAGTTTATTTGAGATTCTTAATGTTGTTTTCCACCATTTGGCACAACCGAATTGTTAGAAATACAAGAGAGATTATTGATTGCAGGAAAACCGCTTTTCAATTGAATAGTGTGGTTCATAACAAGTCATTGAGACAAAAAGGAGAAAATAATACATATATATATATATGTAATAGTTCGAAAGAAGCTTGTTTTCTAAAGAAGCAAAGACTTCCAAACGTGCCTGAATTCAACTATTTCCTTTTTATTCACACATATTTTTCATTATGCCAACACAAGTAATATGGACGCACTGTTCTTTTTTTCACCATCAATATCGATAAACTTGAGAAAGATACTTTTCGAAAACGGCAAACAGTGGCATGTTACAACAGCGAAAACGGAGAACGTTAAAGTGACAAACTCAGAAGCATGGGAGATAAGAGTCTTCGATAAGCCATCATTCTTAAATGAAATCCAGGATTTGGCCAAAAGTTATTTAACATTGCCATTGCCGCGGTATATAAGGTGCCATCGCCGCGGTACATAAGGTCTAAGGATGCAGAATAATTTTGAAATGATGCAGTTTTAATTGATATATTGTAAAAAGTTACTGTTAGGATAGAAAGGGGAAGTACTCAAACTGAAATGCAGAATTAATGAGCTATTGCAAAATTTTAATTATCAGTTTTCTTTTGTATTTTTATCTTACATGTATGTGTGTGTCTAATATATTGGAGAGGTTTATTGCATAGGTAGAATTAAGAAATTTGGAGTAAACGTTGCTGTATATTCACCAAATTTTATCACTAATTATAAAAAAATTCTTACGACGTATATTCTTATTCACACATAATTATATACGTAATATGTACCCCGCATTTTTGGAAGCTTAGCACACCTTAAGGCAATGGATCATTTAGAAAAGTGAGCCATTATATGTTAGTTGCAAACAAGCAAGCGGAAAAGTGCGACACATTTAGAAATGAGCCTGAGAAAATGTCAAAATGCTTTTTCCCTCAAAAAGGTTTTTATTTTAATTGAAATTTTATTCACTGATTGACTAAAATGTACCTGCATTCTAGCGGTATGTAAGATTTTAATTAATTAATAATACACGTTTCAGTTGACGGATTAATTTGACTTTTAAGTTCCGAATTAGCTACGTCATCATCATTATGTTATAAGGTAATTCTCTCACCTACTTAGCATGCCTTCGTGGTGTTATGGTCAGAAAAATCGGCGCTTATTCGAGAGGACCGAGGTTCGAGTCCTCGCAATTAATTCGAGGTTCGAGTCCTCGCTAGGGCATTGCTCATTTTTCACATCACCTCCTTTCAAAAAATACCTAATGTGTCTACTGTTACCTAATGTCTCTACTGACCTAATTATATGCCACTTTATCTTATAATTACATAATCATTTTATCTTATAATTATTAATAACTTTTTAAGGTATTTCTCCCGCCTTCTTAGCATGCCTTCGTGGTGTGATGGTCGGCACACTCGGCGCGTATTCGAGAAATCCGAGGTTCGATTCCCGGGGAGAGCATTGCTCATTTTTAATATCTCCAGATTCGAAATAACCTAGTGCCTCTATAGTGGCGCCCGACCTAAAAACGATTGTAGATGATGATTCTCCACCACTAGTATTTTGCGATTGGGTCCCCTAATCCCCAGTCGCCTTTTAAAAGGGAGAGTGTATAAGGTATTTCTCCCGCCTTCTTAGCAAGCCTTCGTGATGTAATGGTCAGCACACTCGGCGCGTATTTGAGAGGTCGAGGCTCGAGTCCCGGAGAGGGTATTGCTCATTTTTCAATTCTCCAGCATAAAAAAAAATCCTAATGGCTCTACAATGTAAAGGATGGGAAAGGGAAAATATCCAAATTCAATTAGAGAATGAAGGAGCTATTGCAAATATCAGAACTTTGCTTACATATTTTGATCTTATATAAAAAAAATCTTCATATGCTAGGTGGCGAGCCATTTCATTTTGAGCCTCAAGAGAAGCACTAAGCTAGGAAAGAACTAAATATACTTATCAAGAAAAAAAACAGGTATAAAATATTTCCCATCGGCAAACCTATCTGGTCAATAGATGTCATCATGTATTTCTCCTCTAAGCAATTTACTTTCGATTAACCGGTCTCATATACCTTACGCGCTTAGTTTCTCTGTTTCTTGTCACAACGTTTAACATCTAATTGCTACAAAGAGAATTGACTTTTGGAGAATGTGCTTGATCTTTGAAAAGAAATTAAATGCGTACATCTTTACGAAATGACGTATAAACGTTATGTGGCGTATAAAGGAAATATTTACTATTAACCTTACTAGAGATGAACTGGGACAGTAGTGAAATGACATATAAATTAAAATGTGCAAATGGTGTTTCACGAATTTTCAGTAAAACGTTTAGTGTCCAAAATTACTAACAAGAAACTCTAGAATCGATCTGAAATTTATTTATTTCAAAAGTGCTTATTTTAAATGCTGTTACTCACAAACTCAAATTACTGTTCTTATTCTGCAGGTTCACAGGAGAAACCTCAATCCAGTATTCAACGAGACTTTCGTCTTCGGAGTGCCGTACGAACAGCTAAGGTCAAGAACGATTCAATTTTCGGTTTACGATTTCGACCGTTTCTCGAGGCATGACCTTATTGGCCAGGTGCTTGTTCGAGGATTACCTGAGCTCTGCGATATTGGACATGACGTGGAATATACAATGGACATACTCGGAGTGCCTCAGGTAAAACTACTTAAAAATATTTTTAACAATTCATCCTGTTATATATTTACAAAATAATTTAAATACAATACAGAAAAAATGCGTAAAAAAGATACTGCTAAAATCACTCGCGGCAGAGACACTTGCCTCTGAGGGAATCGGTTAAGCGATAAAGCTACGGCCCCGAAGTTCACGAATTCTGTATACACGATACAACAGCATCAGCCAATGAACTCGACCTTCACAAACGCCTTCTAATGGCAGACATTAACATATCTAGCTGAACAGACCAAGGAGTAGTTGATTCGCAACGCTAATTATAGACGGCGCCGCGATATCGACAAGGTCTAAAAAACTTGCGGATACCACACCAAGCAATCACCGCCGCAGCAAAATGCTCCATCCTATGCGTTGTAACTTGCCTTAAAAAATTGGTGAAAATATTATTATTTAACAGTTTCATAAGACTGGCTTTTATAAAGTTAATAATTACTGTTGCTTTGTCTAATATGTAGCCATTAGTTGCCAAAAACCAGCAACTTTTGTTTTGTGGTCTGTCAGTAAATGTGGTGAAAATTTGTTCCGATTGTTATAATAACAGACACTCAAGAGTAATCTAAGTTAGTAAATTCATTCTTTAATATCCTGCATATTTGCATACGAAAGTATACAATTTGTTTTATTTGATTTACTAAATCTTAATAAAAGTTTTATTAATTGTTTTTCTGTTCTGGGGGGCACCATAGAAAAAGCTAAATTTTGCATTTGCAAAACTCTCCTACTTTCACTGCTAAAACTTTTTCAATAAATTTCCGTACTTTATTTTGAGAACATCTGAAAATATACATCTAGCATAAATATTAGGATACCTTAAAAACAATTCTGTGCTATTTCAGATTGCGATGCGTTTTCTTCATATTGTTTTTTGGGGGGCGAGGGGTAAGGAGTGACCTTGATCGAAGTGGATGTTCAAAGGCAGTCTTTTGTGCTCACGTTGCGCTGTTCTAACATGTGTAATTGTTTTTCAGCGAAGTGCCAAGAATGCAGAACTCATTTTTGTATCTTATTCTCTTTTATTTTAAAAAAAAATTAAAAATACTAGTCAGACTGCTCGCAAAATTTCTACTATGTATGCTCATAGTTCTGTTTCTGATGATACAATTCGAACAGAAAAATTCAGGCTCAAAGGTTAAAACAACCAACCTCTGTAAACAAGGATTAATTACAAGAAGCTATCGCTGAAAATCTAAGTTATACATTTCAGGAACTATCAGACAAAATAAATATTCCACAAAGTATAGTACGTGATAATTTCAAGAAGATTGGATAGGTAAGCTGCTACAATGTATGGATACGCAGTGCTTTAACAGAGCTGAATACGCTTACTCAAGTTTCGGTATATGACTCTTCGCTGAAAAGAAAATAAAGACGCATTTTTTTAAAAAGTACATAACTGAAGATGATACATGGATATTATACTATAATGTTGCAAGAAAAAGGTCACGAAGTAAGCCAAAAGAACTTCTTTTAATAACATAAAGAAGAAGGGCTGAATCCCAAAACTTAATGCTTTGTGTATGATGGGATTACAAAGGAATTTTACACTATGGATTGTTGCCATCAAATCAGACAATAAATTGAAAAACGTACTGTCCGCAAAAGGCAGTTTTAAAAGCATAAATCGAAGCAAAGGGCCCCAAACTGACTAATCGTCGAGATGTTGTCTTTCATTACAGCAATGCTTGGCTTCTTATTTCAAGGTATGTCAGACAAAAACTTACTAAGCATACTGAGATATTTACCAGACCTTGCCCTCAGATTTTCATCTCATCAAGTCACTTCAGAATTCTCTGGATGGTCTGCAGTTCACTTCTTTGGAAACTCTAGCTTCAAGTCCCAGCGAGGGCATTGCTCATTTTTAGTGTCTTCTGCTACCAAAAAAAAACTAATGACTCTACAACTGTCAAACCGCTCCTTGATAGCTTCTTTACAAATAAACCTGATCAGTTTTTCTAAAAAAAAGCAATATTCCAGCTGCCGGAAAGATGAGAAAAAGCTATAGAACAAATTTGTGGTTATGTAATTCAGTGAGATTTTTTCTGCTTTTCTGTTCCTTCATTTGTACTTAATCATCAAAAATGCATCTAACTTTTCGGATGACTCAATATTTCAACCATTTGTTTTGAAAACACTCTTTATGTTTTCTACCTCCAATGAAACTCGAACTTCATACCAATACTTTAGCAACATAGGTACAAAAACCACTTCTTTATTTCATCATCTCCTCACAAGTTGATACTTAATCAGCTTCCTAATAATTAACTAGATAGTTAATTTGCAAAAGGTATTCTTCGACTTACGGTGGGGTTACATTTTAATAAGCTGAAAGCAGCATGAGTAGAATACTCATTTAATTCACCTAATCAACTGAACATTCGTCAAATATGTTCAAAAGATTCACACTTTAAAGATATAGCATATTTCGGGGCAAAAAGCATTAAAAAAATTGGGT
>KK118779.1:4779-29064 GCA_000611955.2 Stegodyphus mimosarum | reverse complement strand
TCTCTGTCCGATACCCTGTTGACCAAATTAAGACAAAAAACGTCATGAATTATCCTGCACGATATTTTAGTTCACGTGCCATTTTAGGAGTTATAAGGTTTATTCAAGGCGGAAAGTTGAACCATTAACTGCGCACTCGCTTGGTTCCAGCAAAAGATCTTCCAGTTGCCAGTTAGTTGGTCGTCCTAACCAACTTATACCAGCAATGCATACATGGAGAGATGCGATAATTTCTTACATTCTCTCCCATTTAAATGGAGAGTACTAGAATAAAATCCAAATAGAAATGTTGCCCACTAAATTTTTATGCTGAATTTTTTAGAGCAAAATATGTGCACAATCAACTATGTTTTGCCTAGAATTCGAACCCCTAGTCTTCCAATTTACTAAACAGACCCGTTTCGCTACACCAATCCTCAAGGAGGAAACAATAACTTCTTACACCATCAGCTTAAAAAACAGTGAAACATTTTAACACGAGGAGTGGATATTTTATGCTGATTCACTAGCATATCGTGTAATTTATCGAATATCGTACTGAAAGTGAGAGACACGAAGTTCTGCGAGTCCCAAACGGGGTATCTGGAAACCCACTGGACCTAGGAAGTGTCTAAACCTCTGAACTCAGAACTAATTACAGGATAGCAGGGATGCTATAGTAAACAAGATCATCCATTTTACCTCTCCTGCGATGTTGAAGACACTTGTTGGTTGGTTAACAGCACAGAAGAAGTTGATAAGTTTTGTCTATACAATGTGTTTCTACTTTTCATTATTCATTTCACCCGCGAAGAACAGGGGAATAATATATCTTGTCAGGGATGTTACTGGCATGCGTCGCAACTGCTATATATGGCTCATAAATCTCTCCCAAAATGTTCTCAGGGATGACTTATATTAAGTATCAGTTATTCCTGCAGGTTTATCTTACTTTATTTACGCGAATTAGACTGAAATTTTCCTTGTTTGGATATCCACAATTTCAGTTATCCGGATCACTTGATTTTCCTTCTTAGTAGAATTAAAATAATTTATTGATGATTTACAAATGTACTTTTAATTTTTATGTTCCAATTTGACCTTATTATATCTTTATTTATATTTATAATATATCTTTTATATATATTTTTTATATTTATCTATATTTGACTTTATTTGGCTACTGTGTTTCAGTCAAAAAATTATTCTTTACTACTTTGATAATACTAATGAATTGTTGATTACAATAAGCAATGTACTTTCTATGTTTTCGTATACAAACGCATGAGACTTCGGCAGTTCGATAACAATATGCGAATGATAAAATTAACCGTGACCACATTACGTGGTGCCTACTGCATTTCTGCAAAAGACAGAAATATAACCTATTTATCCGTTGTTTCAAATATCGGCATGGGTTGTGATTATATTTAATCAAAATAGTCTGACTTTCCTGTACGTTGTTTCAGTATAGCGAGAAACAACAACATGTTACACGCATTCAACGTCCTCCTCTCTGATATTTTTCTTGAATAAAAATTGTGGAGGCTATTTGTTATGTACTTTTAAAATATAGTAAACTCGCTTCATTTATATCCAAAAAACAGGAGTAAGATATCAGCCAGGGGTCAACGAATGCAAAATCCCAAAGCTTTACACACAACATCGCGTGTTAGTTAGGTCGGTTCTTCACTGCATGTTGTATGCATTGTTTCCTGACCTTTCATGCAAAGTATACTCTAAACATGATGTATTACTTCTTTTTACCGCTAAACGTGTTTTGTGAACCTAAAACAACTTTAAAAACTCCCATAAAGAACACGATCATTACACAGATAATAAATGTTTTTTGTGTAAAATAATCACGTATAAATCAAATAAATACCGTATCTTGTCGAGTATTTTTTTTTCCTTTATTTAAATCGTTTTATCATTCGAAAACTGAGAGGGAAATATTCTTCCAGTAATTTAATGTCCGAAGAATGCGTTTACAATTATGGCAACTATCACAATATTATTTCTTTAAAAGAAACTTATATTACAGTATTAATATTATACTTTCTGACGGATATTCAGCTAATATCTGACGGCAGCGTGTCAAGTCTGGCTCAGTTCCGTTGTAAAGCCTTTGGAGCACCTGGCATGAATCAGTCTTGACCGCCGACTGAGGAAAGAAATTAAAAGGAATCGAACAAAAGCCAGGATTTCGAAAGATCGAACACAGAAACAATGGATATGCGTACGTTGATCTGCAACGTAAATAATAGAAGTAAAGTGAAGTCACATGTTTCGAAAGTTACATAAGTCTGAAAACTTCAGAAAATTCTGAACAAAATATGTTTCAAGTAATAAATGCAAGGAAAAATAAAATGGATGAAATACTAGTACAAAACTGAAAGTACAAATTAAATAGATGGAATAAAATTAAAAATAGCCAAAGGAATGCTATTTGCCAATAAACTAGCCCTCAGAGGTGAAAACTGCGTACAATAAAAGAAGAGGAAAATTATGCGAATATTTTTTTAATAGTTTTCAGAATCTCTATCTAAAAAGCTAAGTAGGAGGAATACGCAAGAAAATACTGCAGTGTGTGGTATTCTTTACTGTAATTCTTCACTTGTAGTTGATTGAGAAAGCCGATACTAGCTTCCCCTCCAAAAAAAGGCATTGCAGCATTAGAATAGTGGTCTTAACCTCAAATTGCGCGCAGCCGAATATACGATCTGAAAACAACTCACAGGCCTATGGGTTTTTTATAAGAAATTAAACAATTTCCATGATTTTTTTAAACAAAATGAAAAAAATATTAAAAAATGGTATTTAAAATAAATTTTAAATTTTCATACTGAATATCTATCAAAACATACATAAACGACAATAATTACATGACAAAGGAAAAAAATTCAAGTTTACATTTATTTTCTACTTGAAATTCAAAGTTTGGTACCTATGAGATATCTTTTCGGGGTCACACTTTGTAAATCAAATATATTGACAACTAAATATTAAATTATGAGACTTAAATATTTTTAAATTATTCTACCATATTTAGTGCATCATTAGTTACCTAATTTTAATTTTTAATGGAAATAAACAAATTGCGAAAACTTTCTAAGTTTGCGGAGAAACTTTACCAACGGGACAAACCTGGTGACTAAATAATAGCAACTAGTCTCTTTCTATTGTTTATTAAATTTTATTTTAAGCAGAAATAAAAATACATACGTTTGTATGTAAATAGTTATAAACATCTTTATTTTTATTATTTCTTACTGTGGATTTCATAATTTCAGGGTGGGGAAATGCGGTAAAAGTTTTATTTAGCTGTTGTGAAGTATTAGGTTTAGTTTACGAATATTAAAATCTACTTTTATTCACGTTTTGGTATTTATCAATATTTTCTGTACTTTTTGCTTTGTTGTTTAATAAACACTTGTCAGGACTGAGTGTTTGGTGCCTATTCTTTGAAAACATGTTCGTGACAGCTTAAAGTCCTGATCTGGAACAGGGAGCTGAATGCAGCTATGTTCTGTGATTGAGTTGGAGAATAACTGCACTTGAAAGGGATTTAAAATCCTCTTTTATTAAATTACTATTATTTACAAACCACTTCCCAACTCGGGAGGGATACAGAAAGTAAAGACCACACTTGGGTCTAAAATGAACAATCAGATAAATAAAAAACTAAAGCTAAATAGAAATTAAATTAATCTTTGCTCACAGAGCTATGCGCGAGGTTGGCCTCTAACTAAATGGTGCGTAGCAAGATTTACTAATACTAACGCGCTTGGATTTATTTCAATAAGCAATCTAACAAGCACTACTAACGCGCTTGGATTTATTTCAATAAGCAATCACGTAACAAGCACTATGGCTTAGAATTTAACTGCTAGCTGGTCAGGCGAACGTCGAATAGAATGATCGTGATCTGAGACTGAAAGCTCTCTCACACTGAGAGGTTTCTACCTCTGGTTTAAATAGAACTTGGGTCCACTTCAAATTAGCATAAGCTGAAAACGCGCGCTTCTTCTAACGGGAAGTTGAATATGAGAAGAGATAGAAAGATTTAAATTAAAATAAAACTTTTTTAGTTTAACTAAAACCTTACACACTTTAAAAAATATTTTAATTCAATTTAAATCTAAATGAATATATATGCATTTTTTAAATT
This sequence comes from Stegodyphus mimosarum, assembly GCA_000611955.2. Classification (NCBI taxonomy): domain Eukaryota; kingdom Metazoa; phylum Arthropoda; class Arachnida; order Araneae; family Eresidae; genus Stegodyphus; species Stegodyphus mimosarum. The sequence continues at coordinate 24,914 of KK118779.1, read as the reverse complement.
TTTCTAAAGAGGAGGGGGGTGATATTCTAGCAGTGGTGAAAGAAGTGCATTGAACAAAATAAATTGAGAACCATTGTACTCTAGCTTAATACCTGATGCCGTTTCATTTCTAGTAATGTTTGTAGTCTTGGAGAGGATCACTAGAAATTATCTTCATCGCGGATTGTAGATGCTAATCGGTAATCTATTTCTTTTTTTATTAATTTTTAACTTTAGTGAAAAAAAAGCTCTTCCATGTGTAAATGTATTCCCAAACAAAGCAATTATTCTCAGAGATTGAACTTATTTATTTTTGACAAATACGAATAAAAATAATAGAAGTTAATTAAATTTATATCTTCAAATATTTTAGTAAGATTTATACCACACTAGCGGAAGTACCCGACGTCAGTTGCGTTAGATTGAGAGTAATGTATCTGACAAATCAGAGAAAACGATACCGCTGTAATCCCTCTCTAATAACGATGCAAAAACAAAAGTACGATTCATAGTCATACATTTTTCAGTCTGATGCGATATGGAGCCCACATGAAAACGTTCGATAGAAAAATAAGCTATTTCTCTCGCATTATATCAGCAACAATGGCACTCAATTTTTAATGATTTTCCTCTTTCCAATCAAATGGTCATAAAAGCTCAAGTTGCTTCCAATATTTCACCTATATTCAATTTTAGTCGATTAAATGTGGTAAAAATTTGATCATAATTTATCATAAATCAATAACGCGAACGAATACACGTTCTTCTTTATATATATATAGATTTCGTAAAAGTTACAAATTTTTGATTAACGGACTCTACGATTTGAAAGCGAGCAGTAGCAACACTTTTCGAAATAAAGCATTTTTATCTCCAACGCGCGAGACTATTGCCGCTCGAAAAAATGAATGCGAAAATCAGCGCTTTCAGAGTTTTTAATTAATATTTCCGCTGATTAAAGTCGTACGAAGATGGGAATAGTCGGAATGGCTTCCCACGACAGGAATCGGGGATAATGTATTGAATGTTTGACAATGCTGTTTTATTTCATCGAAAACTTAGAAATGTGCTATTAACAAACTCTAGAATTTGAAAGCGAGCAGTGGCAACAACTTTCGAAATTAAGCAGATTTTCATTTTCAGCTTGCGAGACTGTTGCCACACGGAAAAATGAGGGCAAAAATTAGCGTTTTCAGAGTTTGTAATTAATATCTCTGATTTCAGTTTTTTTTTAAGTGGACGTCCTTTTCCAGGACCCAGAAAATAGCTGTAGAAAGTTTGTTGACGATAGTTATAGTAGTGACACTGAGTTAATCGCGAACAAACAGACATTCTTCTTTATATATATAGATTATGAATTAATTAGCTCCATTTATAGATTTTCTCATGGGTTATTCATACTTGTTTTTAATGTAAGTGAAAATATATAAACTCGGACTTCAAACAACTAAAATCTTTTAAATATTTTCAATACCGCATTTGCTACAAACATATAACTGAAATGGGACACATAAAATTGCTTCAGGGGCTGCCAATTTGAGAACACAGCCATAGAACACTAAACTTTTAAGCTCCCTTTATGATGAAAAGAATTTTTACGCATTCATTACAAGTTTTGTTACTTAATCAGATGTTGCTCCTCACAGAATATTATTTCAGGTCAAATTCTAGAAATAATTTTTATTTCAAATATAAGTCACTAACATGTAACCAAACCAAAATGTATATTATTTGTAATTTTCAGCTGTAAAGTTGAAATATGAAAACTGAGACTACAAGACGTTTCTAAGTCCGTTTTTAGACATCTCAATACATACCGTTGCGAGCTGAGGACTCATAGAAATCTTCTTCAGTAATAGAGCAAATATGAACAGAGACACTTGAAGCTGCGAAAAATGTCAGTTCTGACAAGTAAGAAAATAGAAATAAGGAGAAAAAATATCGAATCAAAAGTTGCTGCTCACAGAGCAAAGAAATCAACAAGCAAAAGCTCGACAGGATAGACACAATAAACATCTCAAGGAAATTGTCAGAGAGATCCTGCATAAGGGATTTCACCTTTGTCTGTTTTCTACTTTAGCTATCTTTTACAATTCAAATTTCTATCAACTCAGAAATGAAACCTTTATAGTATAATGCATGAAATAAATATCCACAAACGCACTAAGATACCACAAACTCAAAATGAAATAAAATTCGCAATAAATAACGATAAAAATTACCATATAAAATGCCCTAACTAAATAAATAAGTAGCAATACCTAAAAATAAATTATTTTTTATTTTATCTTATTTTTATTTTACAAATGCCAAACATTAGCCCTTAAACCATTAGTTCACGGGCTCTCCAGTACTTTTTAACAATGTTCTCATACCGAGAAAGTGCAATACAATTATTTAAACGTTCAAAAATCATAGGCTGATTGGAGTCACACAAAATACAGTTTAGAGAATCCACCACTCCAATTGTGCAAAGATGGTCTCGCAAACAGTCATGTCTGGTCAGACATCTAAATAGAGCTACCGCTGTCTTTCTTGGAAAACTGGGAATTAAAGTTGTCTCTTCTCCCAGAATCCTCCAACTCTTACTCATAGCACGTTGAATCATATCCTGCTTAGGAATTTTCTTAAGAGTCAAGTTAACAAACAATTTAGTTGTATGAAATGTAAGCGGTCGATCAATGCGTTGCATTATGAGAGTTCCTTTCTTAGCCAAAGTATCAGCTTTTTCATTTCCCATAATTCCACAGTGGACTGGAATCCATTGGAAAGAAATTCTGTGTTCCATTGCCTTAAGCAAAGGCCTACAGTCTAAGATTCTTTGGGAACTATTTTGACTATTCAGAAGAGCTTGAAGCGCATTTTTGGAATCTGATAATATGACTGCCTTTAAAAAAGAGTGGCTACGAATCGACAGTTGTGGAATAGCCACAGGAATAGCTTCTATTTCACCATCAAAGGCAGTAGAAAAAGGTAAAAAATAAATTATAAGAAAAAATAAATGCAAACATTTACAAAAAATGCACAACAAAACGTAACAGCAAAAATTATTCTAACGAAAATATGCATTAGCGTCTTCTCACGTGAATCCAAATTTTTTTAATGCCTTCAAATTGTTTCTCATTTTCAGCGTTGAAATACGCGATTCATTTTTATTTCAATAAGAATAAAGTTTATTTTTAATTAATTAGGTTGTGGGGTTTCACCCTTTAATTTCTCAGTTCAATGCGAGGAAATCCTGACACTGATAAGTGAATAATCGTTTGAGTGTGTGAAAAGACACGTAAGACTCAAGAAGGGTTAACTACCCTTTATTTCTCAAAATAAATATAAACACAGTCAGCTCCTGTCTCGGAGCGTACAGCAAAGCCTCCACTTGGGCTTGAACTTAAATTAATAAGAATTTAAACTTAACTAATGCTTAACTAAAAGATATAGCCGAAACTATCAAGATTCTAAGTAGTTGATCCTCTAAATCTCAATTAAGTCAGCGAAGCTATCAATGGTCTAAAGTACGGCAGAGGGTAGCAATAGCTTAGGGAGAGACGTAGCCAAAGGCAAACACGCACTAGTCAGGAACTCGGGCTCTCTAACGAAGTCAGTGAAACACCGACTTAAAGACTACTCTTACTCATTTGCATTAAACGCGTTTCTGAAAATACGTTCTGGTTGAAAATTGCAAGCTGAGGCTAGAAGAGATAGGACAGGTGCATAAACTTAAAATAACTGTTTTAAAATTAGGATAAACTTTACAAGGTTCTGATATTACATAAAAGACAACAATCTTAGAAATAGGAAGTAACCGCTTTTTCATTTATGTTTAAAATAGAATTATGAGCCGAATGCTGTAGACCAATGTTGTATAAATCTAAATTTCTCTAACAGTTGGTTTAAAAATCTGTACTGCACTACAATTTTATTTTACTTGAATGAAAAAAATTTCTTCTAAAAACATAAGTACTGTAACTCGCATCTGCTTTTGGGCACTTATATTTCTAAATTTATTTGCGTAGATCTTGTAATGAATATTGAAATATAGAATTCGATTTTTTTAAATACATGACTTTTTCTTCATTTTAAGATTCGCTTGATGCAAAATAAACATCATCAAAATATTCCTCGTAAAAATATAATTGTTCAAAGTGTGCTAATCAGTAAGTCACAATTGAATTCGGACGCTCTAAATTTTTGTTGAGGTATTTTGGCAAACGATGCTTCTCGTCATATTATTTTGTTTTAAATTAAAGTACGTCGCACAATTATCGTCTGCATTTCAAAATTATTACTTGTTTATCAAAATATATTAGTACTTGCATACTTGAAGTGAACATAACAAGATGCTACAAATTAACGAAAATTCTGTTAGAAATTCAATTTTAAATATTTTTAAAGATGATAAACGTGTTCGAAATATGCAAACAACCCCTGATATAATGCACGCAACTATATTTGATATTACAAACCTATACAAGTTATGTGGGACTGGCGAAAATGCACAGAAATCTGAATCTCATTCCAAGCCAACACCAACTGAAAATCTATTCTATGAAAAATCAAATAAAACATAAATATTATTATTTTAAAACTTTTACTGAATGTAGAAGAATAGTTTGCAATTAACGTTATTTATAAGAGTCATTAGGGCATATGGCTACAATGGGATATTAATGAGAAGGAAATTCTTTGTCAAAAAGGAAAATACACCTGCCATTCACAAAATCCATTCTAAGCGAAAGTTTATCAATTAAAGCTATGTTATATTTGCAGTAGAGTCAACATTTTTGAGTTTAACAGACAATTACTGCGTAGCAAAAACCGAAGAAGAATTGAATCCGAAAACCCTATTGCCTACTGTTAAACACTAGGGTAGAGGTATAATGGTTTGGGGATGTTTTACCGCTACTGGGATCGGAAATTTAAAGTTTATAGAAAATAATATGAATCAGTGTAAATATATAAATGCTCATAATAAAAATCTGAAAGCATCTGCGAGGAAACTTATAATGCAAAATATTTATAAGTTCTTCAGGATAGCGGTCCTAAGCATGCAGCCCTAAATGGCCGCTTGTAGTTATTATACAACTGTCCTGAAATTATGAGAATTCGTACATAATCTACGGTCTTAAATCCTATTAAACATACATGGAATGAATTGGAGGAAAAAACAAGGAAAAAAAGATATTTCTTCCAAAGCTCTTCTAAAAGCAAGTCTTACAAAGGAATGGAAAAAAATAAAATGTTCTTACTTGGAATGATTGATTGAATTCATTCCAAAGCTCATGGTACAATTCTGACTAAAGAGTATTCAACGAAATATTAAATGTCCCGTTATTTTCATGTTTATATAACCTGTAAGCTGTTTTTTTTTCAAAGTATCCGAATACCTATATGAGTTCATCTCCAAAGCTTTTTAATAACGTGTTTTTTCAAAACAAACAAGTTTTAAAAAACATGATCAACAGCATATGTGAGAGAGTAATAAATTAATTTCGCTGATATTTAATCATTGATGTTTCCAAGCAAAACTGAAAGACGTAAGTGTCGGAAAATAAAATGCGAGACTCAATTAATGAGTCTAGTTTAACTTTCCATGGAAACAAAAAGTGATCTGAATAATAGAGGTATGCATAATTGAAATCCGGGTAACTGAATTTCGTATAACTGATGCCGGGATTGTGGACTTGAACTTGTTCCAACAGCTAAAATATGTATAATTGTTGCCAGATAATTCAGTTTTATATAATTCATACCTGGCTAATAAAGTCCTATTTAACTGATGTACGGATAATTGATTCCGTATAATTGATATCCGAATAATACAGTTACGTATAATTCATATCCAAGTAATAGAATTCCGTGTGACTGGGGTCCGGATAGGGAAATTCCGCATAACTGATATCCAGATAATAGAATTCCGCATAACTAGTATTCGTATAATGGAGTTTAATATAAGGGAAATCCGGATAATTGTTCCTCTTCTGTATTTCACAGCGTTCTTTCAAAGATACTTCAGTATACTGTTCTGTTCAACTCCTAGCTTTTTATTGTATTATTATCTTTTTCTAACATTTAAAATCTCAATAATATAGTTGAAAAAAAACATTATTTATATTTCACGTATACATGCTGTAGCATATTGAATTTCTTTCTCTTATCTATTAAACTAATTCACAGATAAACTTCGAATATAAATTGAATTCCATTTAAAAAAGAAATCTCTGAATTATTTTTATTGCTCTGAAAATAAATTGAATCTACGATATAAATGTATGTGTGTGCACATATATATATACATATTCTAGCAGTTCTTTCACTCGCATTCAAAATTCGATTTACACATATATATTTATATACCATAGAGGCGGCTTTTGAATGAATCTATCTTGAAAGTCTCTCAGCGCTTTTTCACACAAAGACGGAAAAAGCCGGATTCAGAAGATTTTCATAATGCAGTTCTTTTTTGTAGGTTTGATTTAAAGAAGTTTTGCATGGATCGTCATTTTGAAAAGAAATCCATGTATACTTTTCTAAACAGTTCGCAGCTTTTCTTTGAGTGTAATCAGAAAATAATTCTTTTAATATTATCTGCTTTATTTACGTGTGTTTACCTGAGTTTGATAGTTTTCAAACATTTTATACTGAACAGACTATTTTTTTTTTCTTTTTTTTTTTTTTTTTTTTTTTTTTTTGCTATATGTGCTGTTTTAGCAATCTTTGGTTAGAATCTGAAAATTTGTTTTATTTCATTACTTTTCGAACATCTGCCTTGCGAAAATTAACTGTTCCATCTTTTTTTGCTACGGGGTTGTTTCCAAAGCTCTTTGCACATCTAGAAACGTTATAAATTTCGTAATAAATAAGAGATATTTCCGTAAGAATAAGTTTGTTACTGTTGTTGTTCTTGAAAACAGGATGGCTTGATCAAGTCCACGAAATTCATCTTGGTTAAAATGGAGAAAGGGCTTGTTATTTGCGTGACCATGGTCTCCTCAGGAAGCGTTCACAGATAATCTATTAGTCATTATTGTCATAGTTCTATGCCGTAGAAGTTACTAACGTCTTTCACACTTTTGGAACAAGATTTAAACTGTAACCAAACAGCAAAGGTAAACACTGCGCTTGAGCGAATGTGCAGCTGACTCAGCGAAATCTTCGACCGAATGTCAGTTCGCGTTTGCTTCGCTATGATTGGTCTGTTTTTATATCAGGTTGGCATAAGGTTCAATAGTTGGAACATTTACACAATGCCATTTGTAACCGCAAAGCTCTTGTGTGAACACTTGCACAATAGTTCATATTACGACTCTGCCCAGATACGATCGAGGAAGAAATTTTGAAGGAGCTAGGCGCCTAAATCATACGATCTTCTATCCTTCTTTCCTTATCGCGAGCTCTCGAGAAGACATAGTTTGTCTTTTGTTTTAATGAATTATCTTTTAACCGTACTTTGCAGACTTTACAGTTTTATCTAGCAACAACGTTCGCGGATAAAATCACGTGCCTATGAACTATGACATGATTCAACCTTTTGTCAATTAAGGGAAGCACTGTGCAGCTTCGTCGAATGAAGTGGCAATTATTGTGGGATTTAGATTTGTATAATAAATTAACGTCTGTAAAACTTCAGATGGAGTATTTGGAATGGACAGCAAATCATAATGAAAAAATATTTGTGACTCATTTAGGGACTGGTCAATCATAACTAACTCAGTCCTATAATCTTCCATATCTCCTTATAGAAGATGCTGATTCTCATCAGTATCTTCTGTAAGTAGAAAGTGAACCAGTCTGTACTAATGCCATAAAATTAGCAAGCAAAAACAACCTTGTGTTGAACATTCATTTTAATCAACAGGCTATCGATTTCGAAGGCAAACAGGTACAGGTTCCTCTTCATTAGGAGAAAAGAAAATCTTCAACGAAAAGAAAACCACGGTTGTATTTATACACAAAAGGAGTAAAGCGAACGAGAAGGGAGCGCCATCTGTCGGCAGAAAAGGTAAACATTGAAAAATTTAGTTAATATAATTTTAAAAGCCTTAGGAAGGACTGGATGGGAATTAAAGTCATTAAATAAACAAGATAAGTCTTTGTGAATGTGAAAAGCTTCAAGAAATTCAGTTCTCCAATGAAAGAAGCTTTCGAGATAATTTTTGCAAACGCGAAGTCTGCATGTTTCTTGTATAATTTCTTCAAATCTTGAATAAAATCCATTTCACGAATGGAAGAAATTTTTTGGAAAAATTATCCAAAGAGCTGCTTCCATTAGTGAACTGGATTTTCCTGAAGCTTTTCACATTCACAAAGATTTATCTTGTTTATTCAATGATCTTAATTCCAATCCACTCCTTTCCAGTGCTTTTAAAATTCTATTAACTTAGTTTTCCAATTTTTATTTTTCTGCCGGCAGATACTACATTCTCTTTCGCTTTACTCCTTTTGTGCACAAATACAACCATAGCTTTCCTTTCACTGCAGATTTCTTTGCTCCTGATGAAGAGGTACCTGTACCTTTTTGCCCTCGAAATCGATAGAGTCTTGACGCCAAACACGAAGTTGGTTACTTTTGTGTGTTTCCCTTCTGTCTTGAGCCTACCAGCGGCCGAGCAGTAAAGACGCTGAACAGTGGTAGTTCGGTCCGAGGTTCGAATGCCGCGAACGGGCTGGCTGCATGGGCGTTTTCGTGGTTTTCCTCCTGTGTAACGTGTATACGAGCCAGTTTCCCTTAGAAAGTCCTCCACGAAGGCATCCCTCCCCTTAGGCAGATAGCCCTCGTGTGTTTTGCCATAATTTAATAATCTAACCTAACCTAACCCTTTTGTCTTGATACCAGTCTCATATTTTAACTGATTGCCCAGTATTTACCACTTTATGGCTTAAGCATTTCGAACACTATATTCCCCATGCAAGTTGATTGTCCATTGCTAGCTCAGCGGTAAGGTCGCTCAACTTTAGTAGGTAGACCGACCTAGGTTCAAATACCCCCAAACAGCTTGGCTGTACAAGAGATTTTTATCGTTTACCGTATTTGTGAAAACCACTATCAGTCCTGCTAGCTCAAGTGAAACATTTCTGTAAATCTTATCTTCGAGGATATCTGATTGGTTGCCTTACAGGATGCTGTTTGATCAAGATCTACATAAAGAAAAGCTGTATCCTAAATGTTATTCCCCAGACTCCTAAAATGAAGATATATATACCCAAAACACTTCATCGAACGCAACACTTTCGGCTAGAAAACAATGCTGGAAAAAACGGTTTCTCAGAAAATTTCGTTATGGTGTTACATGTCATTCTAAGTGGCAACCCCAAAACGTTAACGTGAGTCAGTTTCCCTTAAAAACGTCGTCTACAAGAGCATTACCATTTTAAGACATGCTTACTTTTCTATAATTTGAATAATCAAATCCTTACCATTCAGAAAGAAACAGATCTTAAAAGTTTCTAAATATCATAAAGGAAACTAGCTTCTTTTTCCTGATACGATTCATGAATGCTTTTCTGCTATCCAGATCAAAAGCAATTTTTCAACATGTTGTAATGTCTCTGATCTATGTTTTTTAACCGACTGCACCCCTTCGCAAAATTAGCTGATTTAGTAGCATCCTTGTTTTTCACAGTCGTTGACACCATCGTACACGGCCTATGATATGCAATAGTCAAGTTCCTGATACGCATGCCATTTTCATACATTTTAATACTCTCTTTTCTCACCTCCTGGGTGATCCTAACCATTTTCTTTGTTGCTTGAAGCTACTCGCTAACTTTTCTAAAACTCATTGTTAATGAAGTTGCAAAGCATTTACACGTACAAACACAAAATCACTTTGAAGATTCAGAGTTATAGCGTGGATTGTTTACCAAGCCCGATCCTAGACTGTCGGTCGCCTACTACAAATTAAAATTAACCACCCTTTTCTACAGAAATATAATATGTTTGATAATCAGTTCGCCGCCCCTAAATTTGGCCGCCCGCGTACTGCGCATTATCTTGCTCCCCGCTAGGATCGGCGCAATGTCTCCCGAATACTAATAACAGGTGTACTGACGCTCATGGGCAGTCGTAGCATTGTCTCGAATGAGGTAAACAACTGCAGTCATGATTCATCGATTTCGAGACGTATCCCAAACAAATATCGTATGCCAAACAAAAATTTATGCTTCCAAGCAGGACGCATTTCTAAGCAGTTGTATACCGAGGTATCGCTATATTTGTATGTTTACTATATTATATAGTGCTGACAATATTGTTCCAATATTACAATATACATGTTATCTCCTTTATACCTAGTCTGTTCATATAAATTAGATCTTCTGTTATAATAAAACTGTGAAGTTTCAACAACAATGCAAATCTACCTGCTAAGGTTTATATCTAAAACGTGCAACTATGTATTACGCTGTCATACGACCGAGTTAAAGGATTGGCTATTGTTTCATCAAAATGCGTATTTTTAAATCTCTTAAACCCAAACGTCCTTCGCATTCTGTTATAAATTACCCGTTTTCGTTACAGTCTGTGATCCCGCAGCATCTAATCTTAGTTCAGATAGTTTAATTCGAATGACGGCTTCTTCTGCGCCAGATGGCGCCAGTGTGCCAAACTTAACCAGTTAAGTCAGCTTCTACGACAATGTGACATAGAGCTAACGCAGCTGTCAGAACACGGAAGTGAATGCTGAAATGGGTTCCTGTTTACATTACTTGGAGTGTATTCTGTTTCAAATGGGCAGATTCAATTTTAGGGAAACACCAAGCATTTCCCGAAGTTTCCTAACGCCATATTAATTAAATTTTACTCGAAAACAGACTGTATAAACAGTTTGGAATTAAGAAGTGATATTCTAGAAATGGTGATTTTGTCTTCCAAAGTTTTGCTCCTTCCACATTTCCTTCGGAATTCCTGAATAGGTCGACACAACATTTTGGAAATTTCTGAAATTTCTATAGCTAAAAATGTAGCGTATTTCATCGCGTATCCCCCCTAGCTTTATAGCATTAGTTTCTGAAAAATTTAAAAATATTCGCGTAATTTTCCCCTTTTTCAATGTACTCAGAAGACGAACTCCCCTAAATTTTAAAATGGATTCGTCTATGTAGTGATTGTTTTCAGATTACTAACAAATATTCGCTAAACACATGCGAAGGTCATGCCGAATCTTTCTCTTCTAAATGTTGAACTTCATACCAGCCGAATACAAAAAACATCCCATCACATACATCTAAGCAAAAAGAAACCAACGGCCAGTCTACGATTTCACTATTCACCTTCTGTAATGAATGTATGAAAGGCCTAAGAAGTAGCAGAGGCAACAATAAGAACGGAAGAGATTTAAGTTATAGGGAAGTAGAAAGGAAGATATATATTAGTAGAATTGTAATGACAATATTGCGATATATTCTTATTTTAATGCAGGTTTCCTTCAAGGAAATAATGCTGTCATAATAATACTTATCCATGATTACTTTTTATGTTGAGTTCTTACTGCAGTCACGTCCTTCGGAAATTAAATTATTCACATAATTTTCTCCTCTCGATTTTCGAACGATAAAATTAGTACAAAAGTTTGGGGGGTGGGAATATGGTATATTGTTTTGTTAAAAAAATTCTGTTTTTATAAGGAAGGAAATGGCGCCCACATTTTTTGCAAAATTTCAACAGAGTTATTGAGTTGTTTCACATTTTTTTAATAATTTAACTACGTTAAAAATACAACGATATTGTTTTACAATGACTGATAGCTCAATTTAAAATCACTAAATCAATTTAGCACAGGACTTTTTATTTTTAAAACCTTTTAGCCATAACTACAGAAGTTTTGCACTACATTTAATAATCTAATATGTCTTCTAATTCTTTTTTGTTAATTAGTTTGCAAAATACTGGCGATCTTGCTGACTCTGATTAAAATACTAGCGTTAACCACATATAAAGATATACATAAGTAATAATTACGGCATATTTCAGTGTATAAGGCGAGAATTTTTAATAAATTTCTTGCTCCTAGAACTCCGTACCAGCTTATATTTCAGTTCAAAATTATATATAAATAATTTGTTGTTAAAATTTTATTATGTGGTTTAATGTTATTTATAAATAATTTGATAACAATGACAAAAATAACAATGTTGATTAAACAATTGAAAAAATATTATTAGTCCAAAGGGGCAATTTGCCCTGAAGGACTATTAATTTCGCCTTGGCATTTTCCGTCGAAAACTATAAACGGCGAATCACTTTTCAAATTGTTGCCCTGCATTACATTTAAAGAAATTAAATAATGAAGAATTTGCATGAATGTTTATATGTTTCTCGTACTATGATAAAACAACGTACCTAGAGCCATCAAAATTTGAATAATGTAATCTTCCATAGAATATGGGCATGTGGAAGCCCTAATTTGAATTTGAAATTTGTTTTATTATCGATTTCATATTTTGTAACAACGAATTTTTGATTAAAAACCTCAGCGATTTCAAAGCGAGCAATGGCTGCGCTGTACAGAAAAAAATATTTTTATCTCCAGCGCGCGAGACTGTGTATCAGAAATTCGAAAGATATGCTCATTTTAAAATTATTTTGCAATATTGCTGTTGAACTGAATTTTATGGTTTGATTACGTAGCCCATGATATTTAATAAATAAAGGTAACACACAAAACGTTAAAAAATCGCCCCTTTGGACGTAATTTAAAATCTGAAACCTTTCAGATTTTTTTTAAATTTATTTTTTTATTTAATTAAATGTTTTATACTTGGAATCGGATTCAAAATTTTCTAGCATTTTGCGTTTATATGTTATAGTATTAGTTTCTAGCTTTATGGTTGGGATCACTTTTCGTTTCCGTTCCTATATCAGAATGTAAATGATATAGAAAGAAATAGTATTTGAAGGAAGGTTTCGGGAGATTAATTTGGAGTGCATTCTGGATCTCGAGGCAATGTTCGCAGGCTTTTGCTACTCGGATAAGATTTCATTTTCAGCTTTGCGTTATACTGTCGACATTTAAATACTTACTCCTGTTAGATTTCTGAACCAACTTCACATTAAATTGAATTGTTCTATGTTTGATTACTAGTTCAATTTTAAATTTGAACTCACTGTTCTTTAAGTTATATCATCATTGGTTGGCTTAATTCTAAGAAAGAGTCATGTGCTTTATGTTCCAGTCCTGATTTAATGAAAACATTTGTTTTAAAACCGTCTCAAGATTTTGCAGTTCTGTCCAGACACAGCGATAATTCGCTTCTTGTTAGCAACGTCTAACGTCTGTTAGAAGTTTGATACTAGTTCCTGCTACCAAAACAAGTCAAACTTCATGACAGTTTTGTCACGTAACTCGAAGATAATATCATCTTCAGTTCCATCCATGGCATTACTCTGCAAAAGGGATAGGCTTTAGTTTAAAACTCTTGATTTTTATTTATTTAAAAAGCAAATATTTTTAGTTTATTAATATATTTGAATACGAAGGTTTCTGCAAGATGATAAGCTAATTCTTTCAAGCATTTCTGACTTTTGCATTAATTGCTTCAATTTCAACAAGATAAAACCACAGATATTCAGCCACCTGCATCTTCTTACTAGTGCTTACATTTTTATTTTTATCGTTCATTTTAATTTTGGGACTACCTTTTTTTCGGAATTCGAAGATTTCTTATTTTCAGATGCCCGTACCTTTAGACAATCCAGAGTCCAACCCCAGAATCCTAAAACTGCAAAGCGCAACGTAGACAGCCATGCTAAAAAACCATAGTACAATGTAGTGATTAACGCAGTCTTTGTGTGGATAAATTAGCCCTTGTCTTGAGCAATTCAGCTAGTCTTCAATGCTGGAACTTTTGTTGGAGCCTTCAGTGTTTCATAGAGGCATTCAGGCTGAGGACGTGACTGAGACCTTTTAATAAGCTTAACCAACCTTATATGGGAACCTCCTACAAGTTGTAAGAACCGACCGAGGATACAGAAGTGCTAAAGACTCGACAGGAAATCTCTGTAATAAGCATGGAAGGACATCGAATAAAATACATACGAAGGCAAGTTCACAGAATGCTCGTGGATCGCTGAGTATTATTCATTAGCATTAATCATAGATCATAGGTCACATGGTGCAGTGGGCATGCTGCTAAGCTAATATTAACCCATGCCTTTGGGAATTAATCCCTAAGGCATTGGCAATAAGATAAACACGCAAGAATCACTCGTTACCTACACAGCTCCAGCTCATAATTTAAAACCTTCATTCTGTAATTTTGATTCCAAGTTTACTAATTCTCTTTTCATTTCAATTTTAGGAGAAGGTTGATCTGGGAGAAGTAATGCTATCATTATGCTATCTTCCGACGGCTGGGAGATTAACTGTAACCATAATCAAAGCGAGGAATCTCAAGGTCATGGATATAACAGGATCGTCAGGTAAGAATTCTTCGTCATTGGAAAAGTATTAAAAGCGAATTCTAGAAATTTATGGCGAATTTACACTGAATTTTTTACTTCCCGTTTCTTTTTTATTACTATTTAAGGCTTTATAACCTATTTGTAAAGGTAAATTTCAATGATTTTTCGGCTTTTTAAAAGTTTAAATATAAAGCTTTTCACGTGAAGACTGAAGGTTCAAACCATTCTAAACACTTCTATCACAGCTACATAAAACTGGAAAATATTACTTAAATAACTTTCACAGTAGAATAAATGCTTTCAGCCTTATTTAATGCAGTAAAAGGGTAAGCGAGACAAATCTCAAATAGTTAAAGAACAAAACACCGCAGCAAAGATGGGCATAAACAGCATAAAAAAAATTATGTATTTTAGTTGATATATTGACATTTTAGTCGCGCTCAATATACTCTCCTTTGAGAAAAATAAACTTTCGCTCAGTCGCTACCGTTCTTTTGATACTATTAGAAGACGTTTCATAGAAGTACGTGGTCATAGAGAGAAATGGGCTTAGTTTAAATCAATGCATTTTGCTTTACCGTAAATCAATCTTTTTAATTTTTAAACCAAAATAATTAAAAATTGTCTGCGTTTTTATTGTATGGATAGGTGGCCTAACCTTGATATAATGTAGAAGATTTGTTCGCAAATGATGCCATTCCCTTTAACGAGCCAGTTCGCATAAAATGGCGATCAAGCCACAAAACCCGTAGTTCGGTGTTTGGCACACAGAATTTAAATCTGTTACAACTATCCAACACAGGTTTTGGAGGACTAATGAGACACAGCAACCTGTTGCAAAACGATCATTTGTTGCCCTGCCGAAATCACAGGCATTTTCACAGGGAAGAGTTACCGCCAGATATTAATGAAACGTATTAACAATTTCAAGCAAAATATATCTTTGAAAACAGAAGAGAAACACGCCAAACTGAAATATAAAATTAGCAAAGCAACGACCTTGCGTGTGGGCTAGATTTAATCAAGATCTTAATCGATTTCGATGGCAAGCGAGAGGAACTATTGCATGCGAAGAAGTTTTAACAGAACCACGTTTCTTAAATTTTATCTGAATAATTAAAAAATTTGAAGAAAATGTCAAATTAAATTTACTAATTAAAGGCCTTTAAATATGCATAAAATATAAAATAAAATTTTTAAAAAAATTCTTAATTTTAATTAATAGTGAAGATATGTTCTGCTCCAATGTGACTCCAAAACAAAAATCAACATTACAAAATAAGAATTATCAAAACAAGAAACGAGAAAAACCTTTGAGCAAAGTAAAAGCGATGAGCTAAATAAATATTTAATAAATTTTTAACCAAAGAAAATACAAAACTTCTAATAAACGTTTAAAATTGAAAGCAGCTATTACAAATCAAAAGTAAATATATTTTAGGGTCAAACTTTTGCGAAAACGAATATATTTGAGAATGAAATTTACTTAAAACAATATAAAAATGTAGCATTAATGACAATTTCTGTATAAATGTTTAGAAATTGAAGGAAAAAAATGGAAAGCTTAAAGCCTAAAATGGAAAATATTAAAAAAAAAGTAATATGCTTAAAACTGTTAAAAAGAATTAATTTTAACTGAATCAGTTAATTCAATTGATTAATTTGAATGGAATATGAAAAAAAAGAAATTAAAATCTAGATGAAATAATTCAAAACCACGTATGTGGTACATAACGTGAACATAACATTCCAGTATTGATCCAGTAACATTCGCTTGAAATTGGTATTTTCTGAAGCTCATTTCAAGTTTTATTAAGATGATAGACGTATGAACTGAGAGCGAAAATATTATATTCGAAAGAAAAGGAAGGCTTTAATGCCTTTGTTAAGAAACTACTAGATTTTGGATTTCTTTTTACGATCCTATCCCTGAAAGCATATTATTAAACGAGACGGAACGGTTTGCGAGATATGGGAAGTTTGCGTCTACGTTTACGTTCAAAACTCACGCAATGCAATTGTGTGAAGTTTCTGTAGAATTCTTTTACTTTAAAAGGTGGCTTGCATCCAACTGTTCAAATGGCCCATTAGAGCAGATTCTCGCTTCATGTCTGGAAGAAATAAATTTCAGTTATTTCTCCTGTTTTAGAAATATAATAAATTTAATGAGAATTTCTTTGCGATTTTTAATGAATTGTTTCCCTAAATGGTTAAAATTCTATAAACTCTGTTCTGAAATACAGGATCTCCTTCTGCTCCAAAACATGGTATTTCCAAAATTTGCCAAAATCTAAACATATATTCTTGCATAAGATTATTTGTCTTCGAGCTCTTTCGCCGGGATTTGAAACACTGATCTTCCGGATGGCAGCTGAACATATTGACCACTCACACCACGAGAGGAAATGGAGGAGAATGCCATGATTCTCTACTCTTATTTGTTTGATTCTATCATGTGGTCCATACTGACATGAAATTTAGCTGTCTCTGGTAATAGAGTAAAACCTTTAATGTAACCAGCGCATGACCTACCGCCAACTTAATGTTAAGACATGGAACTGAAGGAATAACAACGAGTTTTAAGTAAAGCATCACTTCCAGTTGATCACTTGTAAATAAAATCTAGTTTGTTTATAAACTGTATGGCTCAGTTTAATTATGAACGCTGCTCATTTTTTACTATTCTATTCTACATACAGATTCACAAACAAAATTTCCAAACGAAAAATATCGGAAACGAACGATATCTCTAGATACGAAAACATTTGCTGGCAACAGATTATACTCTAAAATGCAGTTAACGCAATAAAAGAAATGTCTTTAGAAGATGAAGGAAGGGAAGATGTTCCTAATTATTTTTTCATCTGTGAAATTTGTGCAAATGGGGGTAAGCTGCAAAGATTTATAGAACATTACTGCGTGACAAAGCAATAGTAGGCCAGTAGTGTGAAAGTGACAGTTCAGCAACAGGATCTCAAACTCGCAGGCGGATTGCGGATGAGCCCGGAAGCAGGTGAGGCGGTGCAAGTTGGGAGGCGGATTGCCGATGAGCAAACTAACTGATAAGGAGGAGGGTTGTAGAAGTCTGAATTTAGCTGATAAGGTGTCGTCACACTTTGATAAGAGATTATCTTTTGTTGATTTTCCAGTGGTAATTTCTAATTTTATGATTTTTTTTCCTTTGTATTTTTCTTCGTCTTTACTTGGCATATAATGGTTATTTCCTATGTTCTCTAAACGCCTGGAATTTAATGACTGACAGATAGATGTAAATTTTTAATTTTTGCGTTATATTTCAAGAATTATAATGTCCTATGCACTCTTAGTTTTAACGTATGCCTTACAATTTTTTATTTCATTAAAACATATTAATTTTCCTTTATCTTAATTACATTACTCATTTTACACAGGACGTTCTTCATATCTTTTAACCATAAACTTGTAATTTTATTTCACTTATTAAATTTTAGGAGTGTAATTATTCAGATATACATTTTAATTTATCATATGATTTTAATTTTAGATCCAATTTTAACTTTTTCCCTTCTTTCTAACCTTCGTAATGTTTAATGTACTCCAATTTATAACTTATTTGCTATATTTTACGAGCGTAATTATTGAAATATATGTTTCTATTTATTATATCATTTAATTTTATATATAATTTCAATTTTTTTTTCATACTTTCTAACATTTGCGATCTTCAACATATTATATATTTTAACTTATTTCTGATATTTTCTGATCGTTTACATGACCTTCACTTAATTTAGATGTAAAATTTTTAATTTATTTCGTAAATCTTAAGCTTATTTATTATATTATCACACTATACACACTGACTTTTATTTAATTTTAGATGTAATCTTTTAACCTTCTTTCCTATTTTTAATGTTTTTACTTCCCAACATACTCTAAAGTTTAACTAATTTGCTATATTTTCGCATAATATACATCCCATTTGTATCTACTTTCATACATTTTAACTTTCATAATTTCCAGTATAGTCCTAACTTTAACATAATTCGTATATTTTCCTATCATGTACTTAACTTTTATATAATTTTACATGTAAATTTTAACTTCTTTTCTATTTTTCGACGTTTTTAGTTCCCAACATACTCTGAATTTTAACTAATTTGCTATATTTTCACACTATGTACACGACTTTCATTTAATTTTTAACTACTTTGTACATGACTTTCATATAATTTTTAACTACTTTCATACGTTTTAACCTTAGTAATTTCAAACAGGCTCTTAAGGTTAGCTTAATTCCTCTGTTTTTTATCATATATATGGACTTTATTTAATTTTAGATGCTATTTTTTACTTACATCTTATGTAACTCGTACATTTCAAACCTTCGTAATTTTTAAAGTACTCTAATTTTGAACTTGTTTATTATATTTTCTTACCATATACATGAACTTTAATTATTTTAGATGTAATTTTTATACTTTTCTGACACTTTGTTTCTTTCTAGTTCCCAACATACTCTAAATTTTAACCCATTTTTATAATTTTCGGTTGTAATCACGCTTTTGATTTTACTATTTCAGCTAAATATACACGTTTAAATGTCTTAAATATAGAGATAGTTTTCAATTAAACATTTTATTTTACAACCTTTAACTGCTATTTGTACCCAATTCATTGAATAGCCTTTACTTACTCTATATTTTATAGTACTGTTTTAATTTGCCAACTGTACAATTTCTTGTTTTATAGCAGTCTTACCATGACTGATTCTAATATTTTTCTTCATTCGCATTTTCAGACTTTAACCTTTCCTGAGTATTCATGTATTTCCTTAAAGTTTTTACATCATTTATATCTGAATACATGCATTTAAGCTCTTCAGTATTACCAATGTTCAGTTTTGAACCTAGATTGCTATTAAGCTAACTTGATAGATTACGAATTTTTAGAATGAATTCCCAATTTTCATCTATAATTTCAGAACCTTTTTCACTGCTTCATATATACATACAGAAATCTTTCATATTGTTTTAGACGTTTCATACCTTTTAATTCGGTATGTTTTTGCTAATTCATTGCATCCTACATCACTTTAAATGCCCCGACTATGCTAAATTTATCACCTTTTTTCTTTCCAAGTACGAGTAATACTTCTTATCACTTCTGCTTATTCTATGATGATTCAGTGTGATTGGCATCTTCCTGGAAAACATGAGGTTATCTGAATAAATAACATGATTATCGATTAGAAGAATGAAATCATAGCAGGATAGTGAATCAAATGGTCCTTTCTTATCAATAAATGACTATATAAATAAGTTGTTTAGAAATATCCTATCTCACTATATTTCTCATTTCATTGCAAATTTTGGAGGATTGCACTTCGAAGCAGTTCTTCTTAACTCTTATAATACTCACAATGACCGAAATATTTGATGATCAGTTAATACTGTCCTATTTTAAAGATTTTCATGACAAAGAAAAAGCTGATTCTATATTTGCGGAACTGTGCACCTATCCTTTCCAAGCCGTGAAACTGAATATTTACGGCCGTCAACATATTCCAGCTCGACTTTGTTGCGCCTTCGGGGATGAAGATGGACTCACCTACAGTTTTTCGGGGACATCAATTGCCGCCCAGCCCTGGACTCCTATGCTGCAGCAAATTAAAAGTGAAGTGGAAGCACTCACCCACGAAAAATATAATTACGTTCTACTCAATAAATACCCTACCGGAGATGCCAAGATATCCGCGCACAGAGACGATGAAAGCTCT
>KK118778.1:352866-371278 GCA_000611955.2 Stegodyphus mimosarum | reverse complement strand
GGGAAAGATTTGCTGAAAATTATCCACTTGTATACTGAAATATACGGTATATCTTTTTATAGCCTCGAGGAGTTTTTGAATAACACATAGGTTACTTTTCATTAAGGTCCACTTTTGAATTTTATTTAAAATTTCGCGTGTGTGAGAGAAAAAGTTTTGGTACAGGCTTCTGCCATTCTTTTGCAAGGAATCCAAGATCGCTTACATTTACGGCGTCAGTCTGTACACTTCTTAGTATCATATTAAAATGTTTACGAAAATCAAGTGAGTCGACGACTGGGAAATACGGTTAGCCATCCGGTTTTTAACAGCAAACTTGAAAGCTGCGGATATTCATCGGCGGTTATGTGAAGTGTACAGTGACAATGCAATGAGTGACAGTAAAGTGCGAAAATAGGTGAGCTACTTCAAGAAGGTTGAGAACACTGATAGAGTAATAAAACGATCTTGAATCACTGGTTTCATTACGATAAGTATTTAAATCAACAAATTAAATAATTATAAAAGTAGAGAATGGTATGCAAAATTCAAAAAAAATTTTTCCTTTTTTTAAGTTTTATTTGTTTTATTTTTTATTTTAAAACGGACCTTACTTTAACATAGTTTGCTTTAATTAATGGAGAAAATAGAAACTCGCAGAACATCGTATAGAAAGGAAATCAATTTTTGTAACTCTTCTTTCCAATCTCATATTTAAAGGTTATTTATTTTCTGTTTAAATTAATTCATAATTACATTCATTTATTTTATCAAAATTGCATAATTTTTCCTGTTTTCAGAGGAAAGTGGTATTTCCTTAATTCACTAGCTAATAATAAGTTCTATAATTTTAATAATTCCCCAGTTGCAAAACATCTTACATAACGCATTATAGTTCAGCTTATTTTGATTTTAGAATCCATTAATGCATCGGATAAAAGCATGTTAGCCCCTATTTACTGTTTGCTTTCTTCGTCAATCACAGAAGTAAACTATAACTATTTCTATTATTTTGCGTTCCATATAGCGAAAGAAAGTTTCTATCGAGTTTTCAGTAGATTTTAAAGTTTCGAATGCTTTAAGATGTGATATTTAAATACATCTTGCATTAGTCTTCTTTTAAAATATCTCCATATCATCATCTGAATAAAATTTTTGAATTAAATTTTATTTATATTTTTATGGCCATTTGAGGAAATTGTTAGAGTTAATAAATGAAATACATACAAATAGTATTAGAGTCCTAGGCATATTTAAAACCCAGAGTGTATGTACTTTGAATAAATGTATATGTTCCTTTGGTTATTTTCATTTCTTCATTTTAATTTTTATCTCTTAAAATTGTCATATAATTTTAAATTAAGCATACATAAGATCACATTTGTTTTCTTAGAGGTTTACTTGCTTAATTTTTGATTTTATATTGGCGTGTTTTCTTCCAGTTTGATGATACATAAGTCGATATTTTTGCAATATTACAAATTAATATCCTATTAATAATATTACAAATTAATATCATATTAATAATAATATTACAAATACACTGTGCATCAAACACCATTGAAGCTATTCTAAAACAATGAAAACGTAAACTGGAAGATTCTGAGATTCAGACTTGTTTAATTTGCTGGAGAATGTAGAAGCTTTTTAAATAAGTATAATCCTCACAGTGAAGTTCGGGAGCATAGCAATTTTTAAGTACTTGAAATAGGAATAAAATATATCTTAAAAAGACAGAAAATTTAATTTTACCTATGAAATCATCGACATTGAAGCATGCTTTAAGATTAAGCAACCGAAGCTGTAGTTTATTCTTATAGTTTATTTTGCATGTTAACCTAGCTAGTGTCTTTACAATTATTTATCGGAATGATTAGTTACCCAATTAAAATTACTTATACAGGGATAAGTTTTAAATGTGTTTAAACATTTGATTGGAATGCAAAATTATTTAGCCGAAGTAGACAATGTTTATTTCTAACGGACTATTAGCGCGGATAGTTTTCAAAGCTAAATAAATGCCAGAAAAAGGTTCGAATGATTATGAGGTTGCTCTGGAATTGTAAGAATTTTCATTTTATGACCTCCGAATATCTTATGCTCTGAATACAAGATTTGCAGTCATACTTCTGTAATATTTTTAATCGATTGTAGATATTGAATATATGAATTTGAGGCAATGCTTATACATTAGTTTGAATAACGTCCATTTTTAAGAAAATTTATAAATCGCTACGAAGTATTTCATACATAAAATTTAAAATTAACGACAGATTAGGAAAAAGCATCCAATCATATTATAAGCTAAGAATTATTACTTGTTATGATTTAATTTCTAGCAGATTGGTAATGACTTCTGCTTTGCGCTCAAATATGTTCTGTTATATTTTAAATGACAATAGCAAACACGCGAACTATTTCAAGTTAGTAAAACTCCAGAAAGATTTAACATAGGATTTTCATCGTGAAATGTAAAGAGTTATGATACTCCTAATGAAATCACACAAACTGATTAATAAACCATTTGACTGACATAACAGTGTGCCCTCCAGCTGACAGAGCGTTAAAGTCGTTAAACACTGGTAGTTCTATCCGGATTTTAATTTTGGAGAACGGTCTGAGAGCACACGAGCTTTCACGGAATTTCCCCATGTGTAACATGAATACGGACCAGTTTCCCTTAAAACGTCCTCTACAAAGGCATCCCACTTCTTAGGCGAATAGCCCTCAAATTATTGTGTCTTAACCTAAACTGACATAACAGAAGTGTCAAGACTTACCAGCGGCCGCCGTTGAAAAGTCTCTGAACACTAGTAGTTCGACCTGGGCTTTATTCCAAACAAACGGGCTGGTTGTATGGGCGTTTTCATAGTTTTGCTATATGTAATATGGATACGCGCGAATTTCTCTTAGAATGCCCTCCCAGAAGGTATTCCTTTCCTCAGGCAGATAAAACTCAAGTACTTTGCCGTAATTAAATAAACCAGACCTAAATCTTAATATCTAAATTTTCAAAACTTAGCATGTGGACATTCAGTAATATTGCTAGCAAATATCCCTAGTAATGGTTTTAATTAGATTAATAAAATTAAAACAATAGTGTTTAAAATGCTATGAAGCTTGCCGTCCGAAATCTGTATTTCAATTAACGGTTGAAAACTCTCATCAATTTAACTAAGCTTTTTTTAATAGTGTCTCTATTGTTATTATATGTTAAAAACGAAGTAATAATTATAATTTTTTAAGTCTATGCAAAGCAAATATATTAGAGAGCAAAACGTAAGTATGAAATTCATTTTTCAACATGCAGCCATTCAGTTGTTGTGAAAGCCATTTTGCGATCGTTAGAATGAAAGGCAGCATTGTTTTTACGGATGATAATGCGCTGCCACAGGGTCTCATACTGTTGAAGGGGCCTTGAAAAATGAATAAATTTACAGAAGGTATTTAAGAGCGTGGTTCCCTGATTCAAATCTTATTGAACATTTGTGGGATACTTTAGGGCGACGATGCTACTCTCCAGAGAAAACCAGATAACTGAAATAAGAACTGTTAGATAATCTCGTGTTGAGTATCGAACAATCGTATAACGCAACCACAGCAGTTAGGGGAGGGCGTATCGCTTCCTAAGGCTCTTTGGTTTTTTGTTCTTCCTATTGGTCACACAGGTTTTTTACACCAACACTACTATATTGCGCATTTGTAGTATGAATTCCACGACTCCTAGTTGATTTTTTGCGGAATTAAGGCCAAAATTAGAAGAGTTCAAGTTTTGCACACTAGTGTATAATTTAAGTAAAACAGTATGTGGATTTTTGAAAATTAGGAAGCTTCAAATAATTAGAATAGAAGAGAAACACGCCAATGTGACAATCAAAATCGCTGAAACAACCTTGTATTTTTCGTACATTTATTAAAACACTCAATCGATTTCGAGAGCAGCTACAGGTTCCTCCTCATCAGGAGAACGAAATTTCCAGAACAGGAGAGTTCGTCATGAGAACAAAATTCTAGAAATTTCTTTCTTTTGATGAGGAGGGACCTGCAGCTGCCCTCGAAATCGATTGAGTGTTTTATAAATGCACGCCAAATACAAATAGTTTCAGCGATTTTCAACTTCAAATATCTATTTGATAACCGTTATTTTACTGGTAGACTATTGCTAAGCAAGAACCACAAAAGCTGTACGGCTCACAAAAAAAGCAAATGTGGTCGAATGCCATGTGAAATAAAATAATACCAGACTACAAGAATACAACAATGAAGGTAATTTATTTTGCTTTGAAATCCAGAAGGCACAAAATGGTCATTTTTTTCTGAATATGTAAAAGTGAAATAATGCAATTACCATCCACAGGTATTCTGGCGTAAGATGGCAATTCGGGTTATGACCACTATGGAGAGCGATGCAAGATTCGGAAGTCGTGTCATAATCAGCACGAGTTGGAGTAATTTTGCCTAGTTGGGGTAATTTATCCGATTCTTGTCTCAGTGCACGGATGAGAATATCCTTTTTTTATTAGAGGACATTGTCGATCACCAAGACTCCTCCCCAAAGTATTCCAAACATTTTCAATGGGCTTCAGATCTGGAGAGCGGGATAGCCATACAAGGCGTTGAATATTCTCGCAATCTAGAGACTCATTGACGGCAACCGTTCGCTGTGGTCCATGAAAATAAATTTATCACCGACAGCACCACGGAATATGCGAACATGAGGCAGCAGAACATCATTAACGTATTGTTGGCTAGTCATAGTCCCAGATGGAAGCACATAGAGCGACGTACAACCGTTGATCATAATCCCAGCCCATACCATTACACTACATGTAGGACACCGTTCCTTTTCCTCTATATTTGCCGGACTATATGCAATCAGACGAGAGGCTGAACCTACTTTTGTCTACTTTTCTCAGTCGTGTTCCCGCCAGTTGCGATGCTGACGACACATTAGAAACGGACGAAACGGTGATGTGTAGACAATGGAATGGATATAACAGGGCGGAGGCGTGTATAGCCTTCCTTGACGTAAAGGTCTGGTTGCAGGTTTTGGGGAGATTCGTTTGTCAGTACCAGAAAGCAACAGATTTGCTACATCATTAGCTGTGCTGCGCCTGTTCCTTTTTGTCGATAGCACTAAGTACCTCCCTTCTGCAGACGTCATACTGTGAACACGGCCTCCCACGTGACGTTTGCTACATATTCCATTTGTTTGAAATACTTTCCAAAGACTTGAAATAACACTGTGTCTGACGTCGAACTCCCTAGCAAATTCTGTTATTTTTTGCTCTTCTTCAATCTCGCCAATAGTACGCCAATAGGTTCACCAATACGCTCGCCAATAGGTCATCAATGTTCGACACTCTCCTCCTGTAAACGTTGTCCTTTACAAATCCCCAAAAGATAAAATCCAGCGGCGTTATATCAGTTGATCTGGTTGGCCAAAGAATTGGATCTCCTCGCCCAACCCATCTTCCTGTAAAACGATCATTCAAAGAACTACGAACGATGGTACCCCAATGAGGTGGAGCCCCATCTTGTTGCAAAAAGACATGTGGCTGAAGCTCTTCTAGTTTTGGAAATACGAAGTTTTCCAACATGTCTAAGTATAGGACTGATGAGACCGTATTTTCTGTAAAAAAGAAAGGCCCAATGACTCGGTCGTGCATTAGTCCACACCACACATTAACCTTTGGGAAATCCCTTTGTGCCTCACGGTATTCATGGGGGTTTTCAGATCCCCATATGCGCACATTATGGCGATTAACAAACAAAAGAGAGAAAAATGCAATGAATAAGCAGACGATATTTAGAAAAGTAGAGATATTTAGACTGGAAAATGAAATTATCTGAATTTAACCACAAGCGCAGACGATATTTACAAAAGTAAAGATACTCAAACCTGAAAATGAAAACATATAAGTTATTCCATCAATAAATGCCATAGGTTTGTTTATATCTCCATTATTTTATGAGTTATTAAACATCAAAATGGGTCCGGGACTTTATAAACACCCTGTGTAAAGAAAACAATCTTCTTGGTTAAATATTCAGTATTTATAATATCTTTTCAGAAGCAACAACGGTCAATCCGTGTCAAATCTTAATATCTCTTATCATGAGCATCACGTTACGAACAACTACGGCAATCCAAATTTTGCATACACACAACACGTCTTACTGTGCCCCGCACTTGTGTTAATTTTCACATTCCCCTGCCTTCCATTTTGTAGTTGCTATCCCTGCTACTCTCATCCGTCCTTAGTAATTGTGCACCAGTGAAATCACAAAGAGTTTTATTTCTACCAGTTCCGCTACTAAACTAATTTAAATCTAGTTAAGGACTTCTTAGTTTGTAAAAATTATGTTTCTGTGCAGTTTTAATATAATATAAAAGAAATCAATGTTTGTTTCTCGAACATATTTTGAGCACTGTAAAATCTTTCGCAATTCTCTTCAAGAGATTTTCTTGTAAGCTATAAGTGTAAATAGGGAAAAATGAAATTGGTAAGTTAAAAAATGAACTTGCATTAAATGTAAAAAAATTCATATATACATATTTATATATACATTTTTACATGTATATATATATATTGATATGAAAGCCCAATTTTGGAAGCATTGATGTAAGAACACTGAGATGTAGAAGGGTAGCAATGTTGTTTAGCTTAGGTATTTTGCCCATATTAAAGAGGAACAAGTCCAGCCGGGTTAATTTCCATTTTATTTAAATTCACATTTGTGGCCACATTTCAGTGATCTCTCCAATCGTGCTTACTTCCAGAACATTTACATTTTTGAAACTATGGCAGCTGAAGCGAGCATAGCGAAGTATTCATGAAGCACAGAAGTTGAAATGATAAGTGCGACGCAGTAATTCAAAGACGGGAGTGAGTCAAATGTTTAAGTTCGAGTTAAAAAGTTTTGGTTTACAATTATTTGATTGGGCAAGAAGTATCTGCATTATGCTTTACGTAGGATTGCATGATTAATTTGAATGCCGCAGTTTAGACTTATAGCGCTATTTTTAAGATAGAAAGATGAAGTGTCCCAAATTAAGTAAAAGATAAAAGAGGTTATAGCCAATTAAAATTAGAAGTTTGCTTTGATATTTTTATCTCACATATATATAGTATATATATATATATATATTGGTTTGGAAACACTTGATCGGTTTTGTGCATTTTTATTTGGAGATTTTAAAAATTTGCTGGTGTTTGGATTTCATGTTTTTGTGGATTTGGTTCTGTATTTCTAACTATTTTCTGTCTCTGTATATATACATATATACATATATATAAATCCTTAAGCCAAAATCTGCAGTTGAAATTTAGTGAATTATAAAATACGATATCGTGAAATGCATTAGAATTTTCAAAAATCTTTGAAACTTCACTCTACTGTGCGTTATAATTTATTGTACACATGTACAATGTAACGGTTCATAACCGTAGTTCAGAATTATTTTTAGGCTTCGTTTTATGTATTCCATTAATCAACAACAACCGTCAACTTTACGTAAAATTAATTGAGTGAAAGTTCCCTCTGGTGTCTCCACTAACGAATACGTAGATCATTTTGTAAAAGTAGCGGCCTTGAACAACAGCACCAGGATCCTAAACATAAAATGACCAAGATTTATACTTTAATAACTATGTGAACGAAATAAAAAAATTAACAGCGACAAACTGATTATGAGGATGTCCCCTAAAATAGAAGACTTCAGGAAATATAGTTGCAACTAAAAATGATAAGGAAGAGTACTAATTTCCTCCTAAATCAGTACTTGACTGGAAACGGTCCCTTCCTAATATATTTTTGCAAAGAGAATTTCTGTCTTAATGAAACCTACATATGCGAGGAAAGAGACATCGAGACAATTATATTTTCAAATATCCATTGACTGCTGCACATCACAGCAAGCTTCCAGCAACTAACTTATTTTAGCTTTCAAGATATACTATTAAAAATCAAGCAGTTTAAGTGCAAAATAATTGAAATAATGAATACTCTTCAGTCTTACAGTTTTGAACTATTTCGTACATATTCAATAATCAAATAGCTCTTCTTTTTTTCAAATCTAGACGCAGCGAAACGATAAGCCAAATATACCTATGATCCTCGAATGCATTCTTTAAAAACTCTCTGAATCACTAACAACTTTTACATTACCGAATTATATGTTGATGCAAATTTTCAAAGCACCTTTAAGCAATTCATAAGTAGAACCAGTGATAATAGGCCGAATGGAAAAGAATGCAAATGCGATACTATAATACGTAGTATCATAATAGTAACATAGTACCTAAATTAAACAATAAGTGTAACAATAGCAAATGTTGTTGTTAATGGAAACTGTGCATAGGTTAAAAAAAAGGTATAGCAAATCAAGAGCATACGCCATTGACTATCAAAATCTAGTTTCCAAAGTGTAGTATCTTATGTTCAGGTTTAGAACCGAAAAGTATATAAACATAATAATGAAACAGTAAGAATGATAATCGAAATGTAACTCGTTTATGAGTGTTTTGCCCTAGAAAAATAGCACGGGGGGTACAATATCTGTCTATTGTTTGCGCATATTAGCTGTCCTCCATATTTCTATCTACTTATTTATCTATTAAATTAATACTGAAAATTAAAGTGCATCTGAATGTTGAGGTATAATTGAGTTCTCATTTTGCTTTCTAGCGAAACTTGTTTAAGGCTCATGTGTTAGTAAATATCATACCATAGTATCTATCTTTCCAGATCCTTATTTCTGTCAAAAGATTATATTTAAAATGTTACTTTGCTTATATTCACACGAATAAATGTTTAGTCATGTTACTTTATTAAATCGTTAACTTGTTGTTGAAGAATTACAAAAATATTATTTGTTATTCTCTGAGCATAAATTATATATAAATATGAATAAGAATATTTTATGTAATTTTCGCATGTGGGATTTGCAGTATTGTATTGCTAATGAAGTTGAATATTATTGTTTATGAGTTTCGTGAACATCATTTTTAATATTTTTCTTTTCCAGGTTTTGCACCTTGGCAAAAATGCAGATATTGATGGCAAACGATGATGAATTTCTGAACGAAATTTGATGTTTCAAAGCATCTGAAAATAAATGCAACAATACTTGCATAAACAGATCTGCAGATTACGAGGTTGTCTACGCATACACAGTTGACTGCACCTGGTGTAGAGAACTTCAGAAACAAAACCTTATTATACAATGCCTAAAGTCCACAGCCTCGTAACCTCTTACATATTCTTTGTGGCTCTTCATTCACTATGCGTAATACCTGGTACGTCCATCAGCTATGCTTGCTCTAGTGAATGCACTTGCAAATGGAAAAACGGAAAAGAAACAGCCGAATGTGTAGGTGTCAATTTGGTTGCAATCCCTGACGGTTTGAGAGGAGAAACGCAAGTATTGGATCTCAGTGGAAATCTCCTTCAATTACTACCTTTCCGAGCATTCTCTAGAGTTGGACTCGTGAATCTTCAGAAAGTATTTGCTTCTAGATGTGGCATTTTGAGTATAGCAAATGATGCTTTCTATCAGCTGAATAATCTTGTAGAATTAGACTTGAGTAACAATTTCATTACATCGATTCCAGCGATCGCTTTGAGAGACACACCTTTACTTCGTCGTTTGCTACTAAGCTCTAATCCGATACAGCGGGTAGAGAATGACACTTTCATTTTGCTTTCACATTTGACAACTTTAGAACTTAGTAACTGTCAGATTGAAGTTGTTGAACCACGTGCATTTGACGGTTTAAAGAGCTTGCAATACCTCAAATTGGATGGAAATAAATTAAGGACGTTACCTCCAGAAATGGGAGAACCCTTTTCTTCCTTATATGGTTTAGATCTCCATCAGAATCCATGGCACTGTGATTGTCATATTAGAAGTGTGCGAAAATGGATGTTACGCAATAATATTCCCATCAGCAGCCCACCGCAATGTTTTGAACCACAGCGACTACGTGGTTTAAGCTGGGATACAGTTGGTATCGATGATTTTGCGTGTAAGCCGGAAGTCACCGTAGTAGAGACTGTTGTAACGTTTACGGAAGGTGAGAATGCAACACTTGGCTGCCGTGTGCATGCTGTACCAGAAGGCAGTGTAAACTGGATTTGGCGGGGAAGAGTTATTAATAATTTGACTCTTATGTCTTTCGGAAGACAAATGTATCTTATCCGAGAAGTGGGAACAACTCTCAAAGTGAATTCTTTGACAATTTTTAATGTTATGCTCAAAGACAGTGGTCGTTACTTATGCGTAGCATCAAATCCAGCTGGTAGAATATCAGCTAACATCACTCTTAATGTAGTACCAAAAGAAGGTGATAACGATGCTCTAAGTGGGGAAGAAATTGCTGGTATTGTTATTGGAGTCCTGTTTGTGATATTTGCTTTATTTTTTGTATTTAGCTTCTTTATGCTCCGACACCAAAGGCTTTTTCCAAATCGAAGTAAAGGTGGGGGATTCACAATATATAAACATTTTTTCTCCTTCAATAACAATCACGTTGGAGCTGTAGTAAAAAATACGACTGATGCGGATATAAGTATTCCTGCTAACAGTGGAAACGTCATGGATGGCAAATGTAATGCCGCCTCACTTTCTCCTGGTAGTGGATCTGAAACTAGTGCCTATGGGGGAACTAAGATGAATAGTTTAGTACCTCTAGAACAATATAGCTTGCATGAAAATATTAGTGCCCACAATGCGACGTCTCCGACTGCTGAAAAGTGGTATTCTCATTCGTTAAATAGACATTCTATTCGTGAAACTGAAAGAGGTATAGAGATGTGCGTCATACCACCTAACGAAAGTAAGAATACCGATGAAAAGTCCTATAAATCTGTCAAAGATGATCCAGAGAGCTACGAAAGGACAGAATATCGTCGACCCATAACTAATGATGATGAAGAGGATGACGTAGATAGCACTGGACCAATGGTGTACGAAATCAACCAGCCAGTTAATGATTATTATCTTGATCACAATTTACCGCCTCATAAGTGTTCAATTTGGCCATTATCTGAAGGTTCCTTTAAAGATGAGAGTTATCATAGTTATAGTAGCCCTTCGCAATCCAGTTGGAAAAGGAATTCAGTCATAATACCACAACAAATCCATCACGTTTTTTCACCTGATGCAAGAGATTCGCCAGACGAGGGCCTGGGAGACGAACGAGAATATGAGACAGACATTTTAGATTAAACTATTTGCTGAATTGATTATAGAAGAAAGCAGTGGTCTCTAATAATCTATGCTTGTTTCTAGTACGGGTACGATTACTCTAACCTATAACAAATGAATAAGAAATTTACGGAAACGGATAGAACATGTGGCTATTTCCCATTTTCCGCGGAAAGGAAACGCTTGAGTGAACTTTTTAAAGGACCAATCAAACATATTAAATAGCGCAAAATATTATAAAGGTTTTCTTGAGAAGAAACAGATGCATCCGAAGGCCGTGAATGGAAATGACCAGAAGATGTTACTACTTTAAAATAAATGGATCAACTGTAGCATAACATTTCGAGGTCCCAAAGCATCCTAGTGTGTAAAATAGGAGCTTTCTTTTATAAAAAGTGAAATCAATGTTTCTACTGAGAAAGTTTATCTTATCCACATTAATGAAAACGTTCAAGATGTGAACTGTTTGTTATTAAAGAACAATACATCTAAATAAATAGATGATATTACGTTTCTAAAATTTTTTAAAAAGAGCTTTTATGAAGAAAATTAAAACTTGAGCATGAAGCATGGGAGAGAAATCACATTAATATGTTTACAACCATAAAGATATATTTGACTAAATGGTTTAAATTCATATTTTAGCATGTCCGAATGGATTTCGTTTTCTGACTGACATCCAATTCTTAACAACAGTGAAAATTGTTGTGTAACTGAATTTCCATGTGCATACGTTTTCTTTATGCGCGAGCTTTTGTTACAAATGTGTCATATACGTCTTCCTTTGTAGTGAACATACTGAGGAAGAGTGCTTGTAATTGAATTTAATAAAGTGTTTGGTTAATTTGCACAAATTTAAAATAAAAGATATTAATATTTAGACAAGACGGGAAAATATTTTACAAGTATTCATCGGCAGCTATTTACTATAGCAACCAATATAGATCATGTAGCTATTTTATAGAAAGCTAACGTTCAATCTTCAGGTTTCAACCATGCAGCACAAAATAATAAATTGGTGCCGTATGTTCATTGTTGTACAAAATATGTTTCATTTAAAAAGAAATTATGAATAACTATTTTACTTTACCTATATATCACAAATGGTTTGCTGTTTTTGAGTATTTTGAAACCAACAGTTTGGATTATCAAGCTATCATCTTAACACTTGGATATTATTCCTCCATTGTGTCATGTTTATTAATTTAGTTTTGATGTGGAAGAGACAATAAACATTAAATTTTATATTAAATTCTAATGATTTTTATATAATTTATATTCAACTTCATTCACTATTGTTTCCCAAGAACTGACAAAAAGGGAAAAAAGATGAATATATTGCTCATTGAAGAACTTGAATTTATATATGTCCTGTTTTCCATACCTGAATGAAAGTTTCTACCGCTAAATTAGTTTATTAGGAATATGTAAGTTTGAACTTATCGCTAATTGCAAATTTGATTTTTCATTATTTATTCAGCATGAATTGTAAATTATTCATCCAATGTATACATTTATGTTTATTTTCATTTTATGTTTGCTCTGGAAAAGAGAAGTGTAATGCAATTTGCGATAAGTTCCCCATTTCCTGCGCGATAACCTTCGTAATTTGTTTATGAATAAAATATATATAAATTACTAACTATATATATATATAATACGCCGAGTTTATGCTACATGTCTATTTGTATGGCACAAATGTATAAGTACATTATATAACTGAAATATGTGAGTATAATTTCTAATGATTTTTCTTGAAATCATTGCATTTCTCTTCAATGAACTGCATCACTTTGTATATGTTCCACATCACATATGTAACTGATTCCCAGTTTATTTCCATTATGGCGTGAATGAGTGTTTATCCTAAAAGCGTAAAGCTGTTATAAGTCCGTTGGTTGTTATTTCTTAAAAAAATAAAAAAAGCTAGTCGCATAAGGTTTTTATCACTGAAAACAACATATTCATAAAACAAACAGTGTCAGAAACTTACACAATTTCTTAACACTGTTGTAAATGTCTGCAAGTGCAAATGCTACCTAAAAGGACATTTTATTGCCGTATACGTTGTAAAACATTTGTTGATTATAATAAAACCTCATTAAATCATTACTGAAATTTATTTCTGTGAAGAAACATTTCTTCCCGACAGAAAATTAAATTTGCTTAAATTGTCAGGGCTTGTATTTCTTCTCATCTGCTTGGCAAGCACGACGTCTCCTGACTAGACAGTGAGTTTGACTGCAAACTATGTCCTATGGAGTGTAACAAAGACGACGAGATGAGAAGGGTTAAAATTACCCTTTATTTTCCACGATATCACAGGCGTTCCCGCACTTCGGGATACAAAGAACAACCACTTGTCTGAACGTGAAAATAAAAGACTACTAACTAACTAAAATTTAAATAAGAGCTAACTTTTAATATTTTACACATATGATTAACACTAAGACTGGCCTTTTAAATTACTACGTATGCAGTACGCAAACTTAGGAAAACAACACTATGTCTTTAGCTTTCCAGAGGACTAAAACCTCTGGCCACTCTGCATTCTAGATCATCCAAAGACAAAAAATACAAATGCATGCTATTTTTGTAATTCACAAATCTATATTATTTGATCCATCAAGATATAAGCCTATTAAGACGATATCTGGAGTTAATATCAACTTAAAATCTATATTTTTGCAACACAATGATAATTTAAATTGAAAATGAAAATTATACCTAAACTACTTAATGAAACATAGCTTTCATTGGTTTTATGCCTCTATCTTACTTTCAAAACGAATCAAGATGAAATGGGAAGAAGTAGCTGTATTTTTTGTTGATATAAATAACCAGTACTTCATAGTGGCTTGATATTATCACTTACATATACATTATTAGTTTTGAAATAACATATGATGACCTGCTTCTAGGGAATCACATGAAAAAGAATTTTAACGGTAAGTTACCATATTTTAAGCTTAAGATAACACTTCTGATGTTGTGTTATATTTTGCATTGGATTAAGAAACATGAAATACTTTCGTTCAGTACCTAAAATGTTCTGTGTTTCGCTAGTACTGAAAGCATGTGACATTACAAGATCCACCAAACATCATTTTCAGCATATGTTGTTCTGCGATGAATCAAAATCTGACCACAGAGGGTTTGTACGTCAGCGTATAACTAGTTCCCTCAGACATTTTATAAATCTGGAGAGACGTATTCTACATTGAACTAACTGTTCCATAGACACTTAAGCAATATTGCCTGAAACTGCGATTTCTCTTAGCAGCCTTTAGCTCTTTTTTTTAATCCCTCTTATAATTTTTACATTAGCCAAGATATGTCTCGGTAGTATTATCAGTAGGAAACGTCAGGTTTAGAAATAATTTGGACGAAATTCTGTCTGTAAGTGATCAACTTCAATGAACACAAATAAAATTTTATAATCTTTATCTTCTGCGTTTAAGAACTTAATTCTAATATGTGTTCTCCTTTCTTTGTTATTGTTATTTTAATGTGATATCACATCTTTCCTCTATATCCTAACTTATACTTTTATGTTTTCAAACTTTTCTCGAACTTCTAGAAGCAAGTATTTCTACCACATATTTCCAGAAGTGCGTTTTATCTCTTTGCTTCCTATTGCTGCTAGCATTAACATAAAACTTCGTCGTTCATGATAAGTTCATGATAAGCTTTTCTTAGCTTTCATATACCTTTAGACATCTTTTACAAAGTCGGTTAGGTTATAAAACATAGACTGCTGAGAATTTACGTTTTGGATATATTTGCTCACATTTTCATTGTTTTTCTTAACTACATAAAAATATCTTTTGCAAATGCAAAATAAACTAGCAAGCATTTTTGTTATGAAACCTCCTTTCTCAATATTAAACTTCCGAAGAACAGGGTTTGCGTGATTAGCAATAATCATTACAAATGCCAGCATAATTAGAAATATTAAAATAAATTCAATGAACTGAAGAACTTGGAAAAAATCAATTTCTCCAAGCTACTCGTGCACTAGCGTTTGGATAGTTGTTTCTTGGTATTATTGAAAATAGTATGTTTTATTAACCCACATAAGATAATAATAAGGAAATACACTAAATGACTCAACAGCTAATAATTATATTTCAGAAAACTACAATTATTTTTGTTTATGCTCTAACTTCTTCAGCAAAGAAAGGAAGAACTGAAATAAGATTTTAAAAACTAGGTTTCGCTCGAAAAAGAAACTTGGAAAATGAATTTTGTCTTCACCAAGAACTGATGGATGGATCATTTAGTTGGCAGGTGAATATGCTTAACCTCTACATCGTAAGAGAACGCAGTAGAGGAATGCCATAAAATCCGTTACAAGTTTATCTAATTACTTATCGTTGCTTTTACCTCAATTTATCACGGGTTTGTTGAAATTTTTTAACATAAAAAATATCGTTTTGTTTATTTATGACTTCGATATACATTACAGTATGAAACTGACATACAATTTTATGTTTACCTGATTAAAGAAGGGGATGTAATCACCAGAGTTTTAAAACGCAAGGCATGTTTATAAATGATACGTGAAGAACACCATTGCATATATGAAGAAAGTAGCATAAATACAAAAAAATAAAATATGATTAATGCATCTGCTACCTAGGTATTCCTTTTACGCGGAATATGAAGCAGAAATTATGCATCTTTCTTTTGAAAAGGAAGACTTCGCATTATCCTTTTGTAAAACTGAATAATAGTAATAAAAACAACATAAATGGGAACAGCTACATGTAACAGCTTTCATCTACCTTTTTTAAAAGAAGTTACATTTATAATAATTTCCTTAATTTGTATCTTTAAAGGCTGAATTACATCTTATTTTAAGGCTTTGTGAGCTGCTGTATCAAAAATGAAATTCCTTTGAGACACGCAGTTTCTTCAGCAATGCTTTACATAAAAGCTGAGGAAGAGCAAAAGAAAGGAGCAGTTTCTGTCGCTAATGCATTCTTTCCCAGATTGTATTACATTCCATTAAACGTTACTTTATGTGGTAGAAACTACTGGGTCGATGAATGAAAACAAAACTTGTACTATGTTGGTTCCTGAGCACATCAGACGTGAAATCAGTTTCACTCATATCGATTTCACATAAGATTTGTTATACCAGAAGAATAAAAGAAAGTTTCTTAATTTTAATACTTTTTTTTCAGTGGTGGATCAGAGGAATTAATAACATAAATTTGCGACAAATGTATTTAGATATTCTTGACTCATTAATTCGCAAAGCGCAGTTCCAACACTTTATTAACATATAAACACAATTTATTAAGAGCAAATACAGATTTAATGATTGCATATTAATCGGGTATAATTTTAAAGTATTATTTGTAGTTGCCAATTTATCAGCAAAGCATGTATTCTATCATATCATAAATATTATCAGTGCCAAAAATCAATGAATATTTTATCAGCGATAATGCGTACCTACATAAGTATATATAATAAGGTGCATTATATAAACTAATACGTTGGAAGGAATGAAGCATTCGACAAATGAAGCTAAACAATTGATGCTCATTGATAAGTGACTGTTACACTCTCTTTAGTGTCCACTTGTAGTGTCTCTCTTATTTTGCCTAACAAATTATTTTAAGTTTCTGTACCTTACCTGCACCTCTGATTTTCCCCTCCCATTTCCTCGCCAGGATGCAAATTTAAAGTTACGTGAAGCCAGTATTTAAATGGAAGAATCTTGTACTTTATCCGGAGTGTGATTTTGCTAACCAGCGGACGTTACTAGCTTGTCCCTGCTGTTACGCGGATTTTCTGATACGACATTTTGGCTATTTAATAAGTACATTGTCGGGTAGGTTGTTGAGTCGGCCTCGTTAGCCTTAAACTAAATTGTTAGTCCAGCACTACTCTTTAGCCTTGAATTTATTATGAACTATTCTTAAGTTCTACCGGAAATCATCGGTGTGTTTTTGTAAGCACGGAGTGCGCGCATTTTGTGTTAAGAGTTGGACGACTAAGAGAAAGAGTTATTTTACTCTTCTTCTGTACTGGTATTCCTTTACGCCTGTGCGAGAAATCGCCAGGGTATCTTGTAAGATCGTTTCAGCTTTAGGATAGTTAAGAATGTATGATCTTACAGACTTTCTTAGAAAATATTGCTCATAATAATTATGGTCAATGTAATACTTACTTTATTGAAAACACGGTCTTTAAGAGGAATGATAACAAGTCTGGGTTAGTTTATATCAATAATTTCAAGTAAACGCCAAACAAAGTATTTAGTATATATTTATCTATTTTTACACAATCACAATACATGCATTTTCTTCATTTTCTTTTTTTCCCAGATTTCACCCATCCCTTTAGATTTAAATATTCAGTTTGGAATACCTTCAGTTCAGTTCGTTTCGATTTCTCATAGTTTCTGAAACATTAATGAACTGTTAAATTATATTTCATACAATGTAGAAATCATAATGGATGAATAAATCTGCATGAAATCAGAAGTCAATATTTATTTAATACAGAGTGCCGCTGAACCATCATTTTCTAACTTGAAAGATGTAAACAAATAAGTAAAAGTACTTCGTAACTGCTCTATAAGGAGCGAAAGATTTGCTATCATTTCCTACAGTATCATTCATTCTACAAATAACAATGAACTCAAAATCATGTGATTTTAATCACAAGCATATTTCTCATGAAAAACTGTAATTATTTCAATCAAAGTAAATCATTGTGGTTTTCTATATATCGATTTCAGTTGTTAAATATTTTTGTTAATTTATGATAAAAAAAAACCATTCATTAGATAAAAAATGAAAATCCTATAGTCACGCTTTCATCTACATGCATATAATCCTTTCCAGTAGCTAAGGTGCTTTTACTTATTACGCAACATTTCAACTGCTTATGTGTTCAGGTATCAATGAATAATATGAAAAATAATTATAAATGCATTATAATTAATCAGCTAAAGTACTTTTTTATTTTCTTGCATTTTTTATTTAAGGAAACAACTGCAAACTCCTCAGGTTTCGCAAATTATGCCACGAGGCTTACAGATGTCAGTAAAAATTTAGTAATACAAAGGAGGTATAGAGCAACAATAATAGATTATAT
Organism: Stegodyphus mimosarum; assembly: GCA_000611955.2. Taxonomy (NCBI): domain Eukaryota; kingdom Metazoa; phylum Arthropoda; class Arachnida; order Araneae; family Eresidae; genus Stegodyphus; species Stegodyphus mimosarum. The sequence continues at coordinate 352,971 of KK118778.1, read as the reverse complement.
TTAGATCTGAAGAGAATAAGAAATATATACATAAATACAAATATTACTATAACAAGAATACTATAATATATTATAATTAATAAAACTGTAATAATATGATAATAA
>KK118778.1:291596-352853 GCA_000611955.2 Stegodyphus mimosarum | reverse complement strand
ACAAGAATGGTAACAAAATAATGCGTAAAACATAATAGCACAAATGAGATATGATACAACAATTATGCAATATATTAATACATAAAGTAATCATACATGGATAAAATACAATAATAATATAATGATATATAAAAACATAGTAACGCGATAATACATAAAAATAATAATACTAAAAGCTTAAACAACGAATAAAGTTTCGCAAGGACAACAAATGCTTAAAACCTATTGACATAGTCTGAGAAACAGGAGGCCAGCAAATAGATATATGCCAAACTTGCCATAAATGTAGCTCTGGCACTCGCATATAATCTGCAGTGCATTAAGACATGCTCTATATCTTCCGCAATATAGCCGTAAGTAAAAAATCCACCGGTCACTATATTAAAACTAAATAATTAATTTCTGAAATTTCCAGAGCAGTTAAAATTTGAATTAGTTTATAATCAGGTTGAATATGCTTGCGCTTAAAACATTGAAAAATCGTTGGGAAAAAAACCTCCTTGCCCACTGGGCTTTCGATGAAGCGAAGTATTCAGCATTACAGTCACTCACAGTTTTATCCTAAGCGAAATGTTTCCGATAAGATATGCTCTTGTCTGACATATCTCACTTGTTTGACAGTAACATGAGAACAAGCCCACAAAATTCATCGTGGCAAGTAGTGCAAGATTGCGCCTATCGTTGGAAAGAGCCTTGGACACCATACAGGTAACAGTACGGCTTTGCTCAATTCCTCCACCAATTCTGAAGGAGAGTACCCCGAGCAACGCGGTCCGAAGTTCTCTCACTCCTCTTCTCCTAAAGTCAACCTCTCGAGAAGATTTTCGGGATATTTAGAGTGTCCCCATGCCGCACAGACACTACATATTTGCAAAAAAAAATGCCTTCTCCCGAATTTGAACCTGGGCCCTTCGGTACGGCAGCCACCGTCGCTAACCACTATCCCGGCTGGAGAGCAGTTTGGGGATATATATTATGAAATTGTTAAAAATAAAATGATCATGTGATCAGACGACCGTGGTTTGCTGTCGCCGGAATCCTTTCTCGGCAGGCCTTGCGATAAATATTTATATAAACATATCTTTAGAATTCTGTGTAACGCATATTTTTGTTTACTAGGCTAGCTTTTTATTTCCTTTGTCTCGGATTAATTGCGCTTGGATTTTTCAGTCTAATATTTTCTTGTATGTGATGTTAACAAAAATAAGAAAAAACTGGACAACATGTTCTTCATTCAAGAATCTCTATTAATTTTTAGTGATATTATTATTTTTTTCAGAAATCATTACTACGATAAGTCTTTTGCTTAGCCAATTAATCAGCCGTTTCATTACCAAGAATGCCACTGCGACCTCGAACGGATGTAAAGCAGAATGTCTGCAATTTGCTCAAACGCACATAAAATTGAATGAATTTCCACCACCAGTATTTTTTGATAGTATATCACGTAGAAGAAAGTGAATCTATACAAATAAAATATTTAAATATCTCATACATATGGAAAAAACTTTGTGTCAGTTTAAAGGCTAGATATGAGCTCAGGAGTTCGACCTCGAAAACAAAACATTCATGTGGTATTCTAGGTTGGACGGTTACAATCTCCTTATCATCTTTACCGATAACAAACACAAGGCCAACCCTTTCATCTAATGTGCTATCATTAGTGAAACAAATAGCTCTATATTCTTAAAAAACATTATTATCATAGGTAACAACTGTCGTAGGTTTTCTATTTGAAGGGTGAAGCAAATTTGATATAGGAAGCATCCCATTCAAAGCACTGCAAGGGATGTCACTTGGAAGTCTACCTCTAACATTAGAATAATTTAAGATTATTAAATCAAAAGGGAAAGCAAAAATTGCGTGTGCTGTCTCATAACTAACAGCCCTGTAACCCCCGAATAATGAGAAAGAAATATCTTCTTTAAGATCTTCTAAAACGTTTATTTTGTTTTTCTTCCTTAGAGAATTTCCTCAAATTCTTGATGCACAGAAAATTAGTGGTATAATGTCTTAGTTATAAATCAGTTTGAAAACATTAGTTTTAACCCCATCAGTGTTCTTTGAAATTTACTGTAAACCAAGAATAAATTTTCACTTTTACAGGATATAAAAGAAATATGTCGTTTTCACTATAGTTTATTGTTCTCAATAATACCTAAATATTAGATCCAATGCACTTCTTCAATAAGATCACTCCTGAGAGATAAATCAATATTATGAGATAAGATTTATTTTTTGTTATCATCATAATTTTAGATTTTGGATGATTAAATTGAAGTTTGTAGATTTTTGACCATTTATACTTTAAGATTTTCTGAGAATGTATGGCGTCATTAAATTTCTTACACTGTACAATAAGAAATAAAATCTGCAAAAGTGATATGGTGACTGTTCTGGAATTTTCTCAAATTACAAAACAAATCATTCGTTATAGAATTCAAAATAAAAGGGCTAGAAATGAAATCCTAAGAACATCCTTTCCCCAGATCAAATGTTTCTAGAAATCATCGAGATAATACCCAAAGTAAGTTTTGCACAGAGAAATTAGAAGGAACTCTTCAATAAAAAATTATTCCTAGGGATTTAAAGACGCCTAACTGAATGAAGAACTCCAAGCCACCAAACATTTTGAGTGCACCAGTTACATAAAAAAAACTAAGTAAGCTTGCATAATTCCTGGGCATGATCCTGGTACTGCATGATCGATGCAAAATATCTTGAGAACACTTTTGGAGAATAAATCTAAATTAATCCCCCACTTAGAAGGCCAGAATAACGAAGAAAATATTTAGATCTATATATGCAGAGTTTTATTTGACATTTGCGCTAACATGGAAGTAAACTAATACAACATATGTTATCAATATGCGTCTTCGATATCTCAAGACGTTTAAAGGAGATTAACCCTTATGTTCTTCCAGTTTCGTGGGAAAATGCCAGAGCAGAAAAACACATTAAACAAGGCATGGAAGCTGGAGAAAGAAACAGTAAGAACATTTTTAATAATTTTATCCTATCACTCCCTGCTGACTTACTACATTTAAAGATTTCTATCACACAATTAATCTTTCGTAGAGAATGGGACAACATTATCAGCATCATATTCCAGATCAGTTTCAGGACGAAAGGTCCAATGATTATAATAAAGCAATAAGAAGAAATTTTAATCACTGAAATTTCTAGTTTTTCTAACAAAATGTTTCTTAACTCCATAAGTCTAAATTTCTTACAAACATTCTGTACAGTTACATCAACAAGAATGATGTACATCTGTAAATTTATATCGGAATTCCATGATTTTAATTGCATTTTAGTCTAATCTGAAGATAACCTATTTTTAATACATGTATAAATAAATTTCTCTTAAAAGACAATTTCTTGTCTTTTGATACCATCTTCTAGCAGCATTTCATTGCTTTCGCCTGCAGAATATTTCAGCCAATCACCAGAGAACTTTATGAAACCCACATCTTTTCAAAGGAATGGACTTTTCGGGGGCAAAACGGTCAAGTCTTGCAGCTCTTGAACACATCCCTAACATGTCAGGTTGAGCACAGTTTTCAATAGAGTTTAAAATATGCTTGTCTACATTAGTACAAAGATTATGAAAATACTTCCAGTTTGCTCTTTTTATGTTGAAGAAATTTACTTTTCCGGAAGCATTCAAGGCATAGATACCATTGAGAATTTTCGTTTAAAAATCAGTCTATTGTCAAGAAAAAATCATACTTGGGTATGTACCATTCCTAACACGCTGCAAAAGTTTATATCCAACAACTGTTGTATCACTATAACTGTTTGATTGAGCCGTACACAAAGTATGTCCATAGTCTTCAAAAAGCTACCATATACTAAAGAATTCGCTCAATTTAATATCCTTGGTGTTAGCCACAGGAGTCAAACATCAGATGCAGCACCCATGCACCAAAGACGATGCTTTAAGTGTTTACTTGAAAACCATGATCTATTTTACACAGATCAGCATCAATATTAACAGAAAGCTGAAAATAATAAGATAAACGTGTTAACTCGCATCCCTTAGAAGAGATTTCAGCAGTGGCAACACAGTTCTGAAATTCCGAAAAGGCGATAATCTCAATTGTTCGCATAATAATTGCTACTTTGATAACTTCAGAATTTTTGTCAAGGAAAAGTCAGCAAAAATTCGAAAAACCAAGAAGCTTGCCATTAAAACCGTACAGCTCGTCAACAAGGGAAACATCAATATTATTATTTTCGAGATTCAAGCAAGCTCCTGAGTTGCCCTTTTTGACATATGCAGGTTAAGTTGAACAAATCTGAGACAATCCTTAAACATATTAGCCATGATCAGTAAGAGCAGTCATTCTGGCATAAAAATGTGACTAGGTCAGTAACTACAGAAGGTTTAAATTCATTTTTTAGTTTCACTTTTGAACATTGTATCATCTCTTATGCAGTTGGCACAGGCCTGTTGATTAAAATTCTGATAATCTGAGCTTTCATGTTTTCCGAAGAAAACCTAGCAAGACAACAAGATAAATTATTTTTACATTCTACAGCTCGGTGATTATACCTGAGAGACGATAGCAGCTGTTAATGATTACAAAATCTTCAGTGTTGCACATATTGCACAACAACTTAAGAATCCAATGAAAAGAGTATATTTACAAACATCAGGGTGCAATTCAATGACGACAGATTGTGCATATTGCAATCGCTTCAAAACAAAACATAATCTTTTTTCACCCCACCGTTCTTCCAATTCATAAATTTAAGGGCTTTGCTAATGACAATTCCGAATGCACTATTCCCGCTAAACAATAATTTAACTTTCTAACAGCGGAGAAGTCAGTAATTATTCATATGCTAATTATTATAATTTTAAGGATGGTATTTTGCAGCTTAGTGATTTCATGGTTGGAAGGAGTTTGAAACGAATTTCAGGGTTGGAAAAGAAATTTATTAATTATAAGTGTTGCTACATTTTGCAAAATTTGCAGACAGGATGCCAGTTGAGGTTTACGTCCTCCAAGCGTTAAAAATGTAAGAATTTTTATCTCAACTCAGTATTTCTTAAGATGTTTGGAAATGCTGATGAAGTTACTTCTTACTTTAATACAAAGATCTGAATATTTTCTATCTTCGAAATACAGTTAGTGAAAGATCAACACGCAAAATACGTAACACATATTATGAAACAACACTTTGAATTGTGGGAAAACCTATTATTTTTGGATCATTTCTTCAAAAAAAATCATCGTTTTTCAAAATTAAAAAAAGGGTTTAGCATTAAATATTGTTTACAATTCTCTAGATTTTTTTAATGTATTGCTAATATCAGAAACTGTAAACGAAATGAAGTTTTACTGTTAAGATAATATAGCTTATTAATTCGAATCTGAAGAGAGGCGTTAATGATAAAATCGGAATTTCAACAATTTACTTTGAATTATTATGCTTTTAGGGTGTTTCTTATTCTTACTAACATTCTTACGAAAATTTAAATATTGTCGGCTCTTACTTTACACATATTTTGTAACTTTAGCATGATTAATGTAACGTTTTCACTGTCAATAATTGACTGAGAAAATAAAAGTATGAAAACTTTTAAAGTAAATTTCTGCACCTGCTGAGTACGGGATATCCAGCATCATTTCATGCAATAACTAAGTTCTTCTTCACGGTCTGTAATATAACGTTTTCTCGTCAACCATCATTCTTTAAGAAAGTGGCTTGAACCACAAAATTTACACTGTGATCATCCTTTTAAATTTTTTAATCTATGCATACCTTCTAAATTCTTTTTCATTTTCATAGAGCTTAACATTTTTAAGTTTCCCAGGCCTTGAAATTACCCATTCTTCAGCTTCTGCATACATCAAAACTTTAGGTCATATTAATTACGTGGTGTCACAGCGGTAGTTTAAAAGAATAAAGTTAAGGATCGACGAATAACTTTCTTTACGATTTTCTAAAATCAGAGTGAATGCTGAATTTTCATGGCACAGAGACAAGCCAAATTCTCAGCCAAATGCGCTAAAATGGAATATAGAACAAAATGCCATATCTTTTCTAAACCCGCATTGAAAAAAGGAGAAGAATAAGAAGAGAATGTTCTGTAATACAATATGTGTGTTGCCATATGGAAGTGTTAATAAACAAGATGAAGAGATTACAGTTCGAATATGAGAATGCCTTTTCCAAAATTAAAAGCGTCAAAATCACTATACCATAAAGTTGAAGTATTCATGACAAAAGTTTTGATTTCAATTTTTGATGCTGATGCAAATGTTATTTTCGAGTTCTTTCTGTGCAATGAGTTTAATAATTTAGAATTCGTAAAATATAAAACATGAAAAAGAGTCATTCAGCCAGCAACCGAAGAGGATGTTGTTAAAAGAATGCCGATAGACATGCGAGAAATCTACAATTAATGCCCTTATACCGAGAAAAGTGAGTAAATAACGTCCTTGATATTATCAGTAAAATACATGAAAGAACAATTAAGAAAAATATAGCAATATATAGAATCCGCCTCTTATAATAATCACTTCCGTTCCAAACCTATTTGAATTATTAAGAGATTAAGTTTCATAGATTGTGATTTGCATATTGCAAATCGTGATTTCAGTTTTAATTCATCTAGTAAAATAATAGCTAACACCCAATTCAATATATATCCTAAAACAATAATTAAAATTTAATGTCATGTTTTGATATTTATATCTCAAATTTTTACTGAAAATATTTCTATAATTACGTGCCTGATGATATTTTTAACCCTTATAAATATTTGTTCTGTCTGTTTTTGTTTCACTTCGTTCAACAACAGCATTTCAATTGTATTCCCAGTTTAGTAAAACAGATGGTACCATTTCGGGCCATCACGTTTTAGTTTAATGTCTAAAACATTACGTATAGCTTGCATTTGAGGCAATTTTACACAAAAGCCACATTTCCGAAAATAGTTTGTAGAGTCATTAAGTTATTTTGAAGCTGGAAACATGAAAATTGAGCAATACCCTCGCCAAGACTCAAACCTGGACTTTTCGCATACGCGCCGAGTGTGCTACCGTTACGCCAGGAAGGCAGATAGGAGGGAGATAATACCTTATATACCCTCCCTTTTAAAGAGCAAGTGGGAATAGGGAACACAATTGCCAAATTCTGATGGTGAAGAATCATCATCCACCAGCTTTTAGTTCGGGCGCCGTTATAGAGTTATTGAATTTTTTTGATGCAGGAGACGTGAAAAATTAGCAGTGCCCTTGCCGAGACTCGAACCTGGACACCCTCGAATACGCGCCGAGTGTGCCACCATTATACCACGAAATCATGCAGAAAAGAGAGAGAAAATACCTTATAAATTTTTAACTGTGTTTTAAGAGACTGACCTTTTGCACTGACTATATCGTGTATATCCTTTAGAAAAAAAATCAGCTTACTTTATAAGGATCTTAAGTTTGACTAACGTTTATTTTATTTTAAAACTTTACTATCACCTCTTATTTTCCACTTTCGGCCAGAATTAACGCGTGAATATGTTTATGAAAATTGTACTTGCAAAAGCTTAAATATTTAAGTTGTGGTTTTTTGCCAAGAGCAGAGTGAGAAGGGGAGAGAGTGAGCCGTCTTGCCACTAGATTTCACACGAGCTTGCCATCAGTTACTGACCGCCCTTAAGGCCAGAGGTTTTAGTCCTCTCGAAAGCTAAAGACGTATAGTAGTTTTCTGCAGTTTGCGTACTACATACGTTGTAATTTAAAAGGCCAGTCTTAATGTTAGTCACCTGTGTAAAATATTAAAAGTTAGCTCTTATTTAAATTTTAGTTAGCTATTAGTCTCATATTTTTACCACAAGTGGTTGGTCTTTGTATCCCGAGGTGTGGGAGGGCCTGTAATATCGTGGAAAATTAAGGGTAATTTAACCCGCCTCATCATGTCATTTTTGCTACACTCCATAGGATATAGTTTGTAGTCAAATTCACTGTCTAGTCTGGACACGTCATGTTCTCCAAGCAGATGAGAAGAAATACAAGTCCTGACAATTTAATTATCTCTCCTCAAAGTGCTTCAGTATTCACAAGATTCATTTCAGTTTACCTTTTTGTTTGAAACATTTTTGTAACATCATCGGAAATATTTTACAATATCCTGGTTTGAAAGCTGATTGTTTGAAATTGTTTTTCAGGAAGAGACTCTAATGTTTTTTTTAGATCAAAAGTGGGTCTGCTGCACGGTTATCTAATTTAATAAAGCTCTGGTTTCATTTTTTACTTCACTGCCCCATTTCAAAATAAAAATAAAATTAGTAAACTGACTGCTTGTCGTCCATGTATTCTTGTTGCTACGATATGTTAAAGGCAAATTCTTAACTCCGTTCAAACATTCACGTTTTCTGCTTTCGTCTCTTACCAGTGCTTTCATTTTAACTGATGGATCCATATTACACGTTAAAAACACAATAATATGTCCCTGTAGTTTCTTCAGGGCCCTTTCTGTTGTTTCGTTTTTGTATATTAATGTGTGTTAGGGTAATATTTTGTAACACAGTCCACTTTCGTCTGTACAGTCAAACCTCAATTTAACGAACACTATGTTTTACGAATTCCTTATTAGCGACGTTTTCGCTGGTTTTGCCTCAGGTGTGAATTTTCTTGTTTTAAAAACTCCAAAAAGCGGAGTACGCTCTATATTTAACATAGTTTTAAATTGGTAACTTTAAGAGACTTTTGTAAATTGCTTATTATTTGATGTGACACATACGTGCAATCAGCTGTGGTTCTGAAGAAAAGCAGGTGCATCGTTCTTTGTTATCACATTCTATTCTACATGATGGCTGAAGCTGGATGGAGAGAGATTCTTTAATGAAGAAGTATTTACCCATGCTTGTGTTGAAAATTCCCCAAAGAAACGTAAAGATGAGGTTAACGTCATTTTAAAAGCCAAAATATGAGGTGAATTTCTCAGGATGTTCTCAGTTAATGCAGATGAACATAGGGAATTGACACGATACAGAGAAGAAATGGTGTTCAACAGTATGTTGTGCATGCTGGAAAAATTAAGCTAGTCGAGGTAGTTTTGAGAGGGTTACCCTCTGACACTTCTGTTGGTGATATTAAAACTGAATTAATTGAGGAAGACTTTAACGTAATAAAAATTTCGAATATGATTAAATTCAGAACACGTGTTCCCATTGCGCTGTTCCAGGCTCAGTTGGTTAACGAACCTGAAACAGGAAGAATCTATGATAGCCATACTCTTTTGAGTTTCTATGTTTCCATTGAAAGCAACAAACGTATAGCTAGTTTATCACAATGTCATAACTGCCAACATTTCTTCCACTGCTCGGCAGTGTGTAACTCTTGCCGAGGGGTGTCAAGTATACTGGAAGCCATAAAACGTCTCAGTGGGAGCATAAGTGGATATAAAATCTCAAATGTTGTAACCGTAATTTTAGACACTCAGCCAATTTCAAACAAATGCCCCCAAATCTCCTGAATCTAAAAAAATACAGCTTTCTGTAAACCTAAAGTGCACCATGTGGCAGGTATGGAGAAGAAAATTGATTTTATTTCTTCTGCTATTAAGGAAATGTCTCCACGGAATCCTTAAAATCATGCTTACAAAACTAGAAGCCAAATTTCCGAAGGTAGAAACACTGAAAAACCTGAAACAAATTTTATAAGATCTGCAGTAACTCACAACCGGCTTAAGAACCTGTACATGATCGAGAACAAAATTGTTAAAATATCTCAAGGACTTTCTCTAACTTTTTTAAAATAGAGGAACTAAACAGCATGTTTGTTGCTTTATCAATTCTGAATATCATTTATTCAATAGCAAGAAAAATGTCTGACGTCAGGGACGCTGCAACATCCATTGATAAATACGTCTGTATTATTCTCTGTCTTTAGTACAGAGCCATTCGTGCAAGCAAGTTAATTTTTGTCGTTCGCATCCGCATATTATTGTATGTGATTTATATATTTGGACTGCTACTATAAAAATTTTCGGTGTAGAAGTTTTGTGCATTTGGTGCACTTTTCTTGTCTCAGTTTGTTTTGGTTTCGATCGTCTTTTTAATATATAGATTATTACTGTGCCCTTGAAATTTCAAATTGATCTTACCAAATATCCAATAATTTTCTAAGACACTTTACGTTTCACTGGGGATTGAACCTCCGAATCCGGGTAACCAGAATACGTGATCCTATTTGGTAAATCATTTAAGGTTAAACAACAGTTTCACGTCATTTTTATTTCTGCTTCTGGTGGTTTTATACTGAAAATCCTTTTAGGAGTTAGTTCTGTATTGAATCATTAAAATCGTGAGACGAAAGCGTCTAAACCTGAAAGTCTGTGTTTCAACGAAGTGCACAAAGATGTGAAGAAGAAGGATATTTTAATAAAATTAGGTATCATACAAAACAGTTTTTCGATAATCCTGAAATATTGGCAATAATTTCGCGAAGCTTTGATTCCATGTATTTATGTGCCAAATGTAAGATAACGTGCGTTTAAGAAGGAGTTGACACACCAACGCTAAAATTGCTGCTCAAAGTGAGAGAAAAGTGTACTGGTATCAGGGCCATTGATAATGGAAAAAATATGGAGTTTGTTAAAGCTTAGGACAAAGTGAATTTCATGCGAGCAATACGTGCTTGGAGAAATTTTTAAAAAATGACATGAAGTAGTTGTAAAATTCATATGTGGTGCAAGCAAAGATCTTAATGAAAATTGACTGGAAATTAAATGAAATCTTGGAAATCTAGAAGCCAAAAGATATCTTCAACAGTGAATTTTTCTCCATGTTTACCTTAGAGAACATTAAAAAAAGAGGTATGTTTTGGAGGCAAGCGCAGCAAAGTTAGTTTCTGCTGTGTGCAAATATGGAAGGAGATGAAAAATTTAAACCTATACTTATAGGAAAGGGTAAAAAAAATCAAAGTTTTTTTAGAGATATTAAATTATTTGAAACAGATTATGATTTCAACAAGAACTCATGAATGATCTCAGATACTTTTTAAAAGTGGCTAAAAATTTGCATAAATACATCTCGGTACAGAAAAGGAAAATTGCTGCGGTGATAGACAATTGCAGTGCTCACACTCATCAAGTAAAAGAATAATCATGTTAAGATTATTTCCTCCCCTCTAAATACCATTACGTAACTTCAGCCAATAGATCAAGGAGTGATAAAAAGTATTAAGGCGAATATCACGGAAAAAGCTGTTTGAAGTTGCTTCAAAAAAGCTGGCTTCAGCTTCAAGACTGATAAAAGAAGATAGGCAAAATGAGAAGGTTGCATAATGTGTGGTTACAGTTGAAAAAAGTATGAATTAAAAAATAGCGAATAATTACAAGATTATTTATTTATAGATAATGATGTTAAGACCTCTTGAATTCCTACTCAAGATGACTTGCTTCAAAGCATAAAAGATAGAAAGCGATTGATAGTGGTGAAGAAGATGAAAATGAATGTTCAAAGCCTTCGCTAGGAGATACGTTAAATGCGTTTCATACTTTACGATGCGGATTTCAGTTTGAAGAAAGTGTACTAGATTATGTTTTGCGTCATTAGACGTGAGACGTATTATGATATAAAATGTTATTATCGACAATCAAAACACACTAGAGTAACAGATTATTTTTGGAAGTGAATTTATGTAATTTTCATGTGTGACTTTGATGAAATGCGTACATTAATATATGTATTTTTGCATTTGTACCTCATTTTACCACATTTTTATGTTTATAGTTAGTTTAAAAACAAATTCTCATCTTAAATGGAGTTTTATCACTTTGCAAATTCCTCCATTTAGCGACGTTTTTCGCGGTATTCTAGGACTAGGACTTCTTTAAATAGAGGCTTGACTGTATTATGACTTTCGTTTAATTTGCATTCATTTAGAGGCCCAGATAAAGCCTCTTTTATCTAGTTATCAGCCTCACGAAGATCTGCCTATTCCTTTTCAGTTTGTAGTTTCCTATGAACAATACTGGATTTTTCTCCTTCTAACTTATGAGTTATTTTGCAAATGATATAAAGTTGTTTCCTACCATTTTAGCAAATTATACAGCTTTTATAGTAAAATGAACTCTAGAAATAGGAACATTGTTTAGTTGTTTAGCTTCAACCATTCTAAAGAGCAGTTTGAGAATCTGTCGAAGTTTTTCATATTTATTTGAGACATTATCACTTATAATGCTTTACGTAAATTGCACAACGCTCTTTAGGAAATAATTTGTGCAGTTTTTCTCTAGCTCGATTTACCATGCATATCAAGTTTTTTCCACAGCTTATCTTTTTCCTCCATGCTTAAATATTTTCTCTTAGGCAGTTTCGGCGTGCTACAAGTTAATCATGAATAAATGTTATGAAAATTCTCCTTCCAATGATTTATTCATTTCGAAACTCACATTTCAAGCAGAAAGACTGCATTTTGCCTGTTAAGTCTTTCTGTCATTTCACAATTACACGCATGAAAAATGCTTTGTTTGCTTTTTCGCCCAACAGCGGCTAAGTGGGAAAATCGCTAATTGGTAATTCGAACCTGGTTTAAATCCTTATAAAAGGGCGAGCATGGAAATTTCGTAGTTTTTACCATGCATAATGTGGATACTAGTCAGTTTTCTTTACAAGGACCCCACGAAGGCATCGCTCCCATAAGAAGATTGTCCTCGAGGTTCTCTGACTCAATCAATTAACCATCCAACCATCTTTACTTTTCTTCAGCCTACAGTTGCCACATGATTTTCATTCAAAGACTGTTAATACAATGCTAGAAAGTTCATTAACGTTTTTAGAAATCTTTGTGAGCAAAGAAAACGGAAGAGTTTGAATGTGGAAACCTGATAACACAGGATTCAAATGTTGCACTTCCACCTCCTATCAGCTGATATTCGAGAAAGAGTGCTCACTAATTTACCATTGCTTCTAAAGGATTTTTTAACCTAAAGATTAGGAAATTCTGCCCCTCTGAGCTTCAGAGCGCATAGCTCTGAAAAGTGGGTTTCTCAGGCACAGGGCCGGGGGCTAGAAACGTTTTGGTCGCACCCTGTTTATTTAAGCTCTAAATACCTGGACGATAAATAGATGAAGATCCACAGTATGTTATATGGATAAACTGTAAACAGCTTTAATAGATACAAGTAGAATATTCTTGCCCTGGGCATTGAAAATTTTGCTAATCTGAATTTTACAAGCAGCAAAGATATGTTTAATAAACGAAAGGTTTTTTTTATTGCTTAGCACATATTTGTTTTGATCCCCGGAAATCTGAAAGTAATAAGATGACGACTTCTTAACCAATGAATGGGTTTAATAAGCGACGTAAATGCTACAGAACTTCATCAGCGTTTAAGAAAATAAAATTTATAACAGTGCATTCCAAATGAAATTTCTCTCAGGGGCTTACATTTGTGATTACGAGTGTGGCAATCCCTAGGTATCATAGCTTTTAAGAGGATAATTTTCTTGATGAGACGGGTGTCACGATCCTGGAACTCCAGTTATCTACACACTTTTCAGTCTCCTCTCCTCTCAGCTAATATTTTTTCCCTTTCCATCTCCCTTGTGGTTTTCCTCTTCTGAGGTTGGGGTTCGTTATGACGAACTGGAACTCTTATTCCTAGTTTTGGGGTGGCGAGAAAACTGCCCACGTGTTTGCCATGGTTGGAGACTCGTATCGCTAAAAAGAGGGTCCTGGTAGTTGGGGGGCGAGGTACTGTTCCCAAAACCCTGCTTTGGCCTCTGCGTTAGCTAAATGGGAGGCGCCTTGCCGTCCTCATGCATGTCAATCGGCTGGTCACTATTCCTTGTGTCAGTGGTTTGGGGATAAGCTCTCGGGAGTACCTACTTTTGGGAAAGCCGACTTCAGTTTGCGTATAGGTCCGGCTAGCCCTAACACAGGAATCTGTGTTCCTCTTTGGGCTACGTGGTGGGTGGGGCGGTTGGACACGAATATTTTTTCTTTTAAATATGGCAATTCCAAACATTTACATTACAAAACCTCGAGTCTAGTCACACCCTTCTGAACAATGATACAAGCAGTACAGCATTTTGAAGCAGTACAGCTGTATCCGTCTAAGCAGTATTGAAATCCCGCCATGGGAGTGTGTACAGATCCATTGTCTTGTTGTTTTCCGCCATCACAACAAGAGAAACACTAGCGAGATTGTGTACAAGCAAGTTTCCTTTGAGCACAGACGTAACTATAGCAGACATATTACCATATATACAGATGGTCAAAAACAGCTAGTCATGTTGGAGCAGCTTTTATAATAGATGACTATATGGAGAGGAAACGGTTGCACTACGCTTGCTCTGTCTTAACATCTGTACTGACTGCTGTATATTATGCACTTCTGTTTACTTCGAAGCTATGTCAAAAGAAGTTTATAATTTATACATACTCGTCCAGTGCGTTGAAATCTTTAGAAAGCTTTTCGAACACTCGTAATCCTGTAGTTGAGGTTCTGAACTTAACTCTAAACCTACAGATGCATAGATATAAAGTTCTGTACTGCTGAGTTCCGATCATATTGTAATCAAAGGAAATGAGATTGCAGATAAGACAGCTAAATCTCCTGTTGATCTGTGCAGCCAACATATTCCACTTACAGATATCCGCAAGGTTATCAAGAGAAAAGTCTTAAATAAATATCAGCTAGTATGGGATTCTCAAGTCAGTAACAAACTTAAAAATGTCAAATCTGTAGCTGAATACCTGGAATTAATTAGAAACCGAAGGGAGGAGTTTATATTAACACATCTTCGTATTAGTAATTCTCGAGTCACACATAGCTACCTTTTGAGAGCCGAGAGTGAACTTGTTTGTTCTCACTGTAATAGTGTTGTGATAGTGCTTCATGTTTTAATTGAATGTCATCGTTTTAACCACCTTAGATTAAAGTATTTTAATAACTCTGACGTGCCTCTTCACCGCATAATCGGGAAAGAGGCTACTTTTGATTTATTTAACTACCTGAAGGAGGCAGGTTTTTGTTATTGTAATTTCATTTTCTTTTGATGTTCTATCTTTGTACTTTAGTGACGTATATTTTAATGTATCTCTTGTTTTACAATTTCACACCTGCTTCACATCTCATATCATTATATAAATTGTAAATAACTTCATCTCAGCTTTCATCATTTTATTACTTTATTTGAATTTATATCTCTGGCTTTGTTTTAAACTGCGATTTATAGAATTAATGTGCGGGTTTAAATGTAACTTGTGTTTAATTCGCATGTGTCTGGCGCTAATAACATGTTAAGATTGTGCGCCAAAACATTGCACTATCACCAGCACCAAACGAAATTATTTTCAGAGGTGTTTTAGCTTGAAACGAATACTCAATTCAACGGCAAATACAGTGTGATGATCATATGATACTTAACATTTCTCTACTACCAGTATTTCCTTAATTCCTCAATTGCCCGTTTTTATCCTGCCCTTCTAAACTACACTCACGTTTGTGAAAATTGCAACACCAAGAAGGAATCGTCATAATTGAATGCAATTTAATACACAGTTGAGTGGTAGTGGTACAAATAAATGATTAAATGTTCAAAGCAAACAAACAAGAACAAGAGATCAGAATCAGTATTTTGTGTGGCCACCACGCGCCGCAATAAATGCTGCTACACGACGTGGCATGGAGTCAAACAAAGTTTGAATGTCTGACTGAGGAAGAGCATTCCATATCGTTTGTACGCGTACCCAAAGTTCGTCTGCAGACGCAACAGGACGAGGATCACGAGCAAGACGCCGACCAATGGCATCCCACACATGTTCAATTGGCGACATATCCGGGGAACACGCAGGCCAAGGAAGAAGCTGTACCTGCTGCGCTGCAAAGAAGGATTTAACAATCCGAGCAGTATGAGGGCGGGCATTGTCCTGTTGAAATACAGCGCCTGGCAAGCTTTGAAGGAAGGGAACAGCTTCGGGCTGTAGAACTTCACGGATATACCGGTTGCTGTTCAGATTGCCCACAATTCGTAGCAATTGAGATCGTCTATGATATGCTATGGCGCCCCAGACCATAACTCCGGGTGTTCGTCCACTGTGGCGTTCGATAATGCACTCCGGAAGGTGGCGTTCACCGGCATAGCGTCTGACACGAATGCGGCCATCATGGTACCACAAATTAAAGCGGGATTCGTCAGAAAACACGACATGCTGCCAATCAGCACGCCAGTCTCTATGCTGATTGGCCCATTGTAGCCGCAGGCGGCGATGGTCGTGCGTTAGGGGGATCCTGTATAAAGGAGTCCGTGCGCGCAGTCCACACTGCAGCAGACGTCTACGAATTGATGAAGCACACAATGA
The DNA here is from genome assembly GCA_000611955.2 of Stegodyphus mimosarum. Classification (NCBI taxonomy): domain Eukaryota; kingdom Metazoa; phylum Arthropoda; class Arachnida; order Araneae; family Eresidae; genus Stegodyphus; species Stegodyphus mimosarum. Next base: position 336,528 of record KK118778.1, on the reverse strand, counting down.
AACACCTGTAGCTATTGACCACAGTGCTGCCAATTGTCTAGAGGAAGCTGTACGGTCCGTCCGCGCCATGCGGACCAGGTGTCTATCATCGCGAGCTGACGTCACATTTCGGGGTCCACTCCCGGATTTCCGAGTTGTCCGACACTCGTCCGTCCACTGCTTCCAAACGCGCATCACTGTGCTGCTGTTACGCTGCACACGAGAGGCTACTGCACGATACGACAATCCAGCTTCACGAAGGCCGATGATTCTCCCTCGTTCAAACTCTGTAAGTTGTTCAAATCTCGCTCTCTTTCGTCGACGAGGCATAAGTACAGATTGAGTTAACGTTTACCACTAGCAGATAACCACCGATAACCATACACGCCTCGCTACAGCCGTCTATTTATTCGGATCCATCAGCCGTTCAGAGGGCGCTGCTCAGCATACCCATGCGCTACGGATTTGCAATTCTAATCATTTGCATATCATGCGCTACTTTGCATTTCCTGAAAATTTCAGCTCACTCGCGTAAGTCCTTCATGGTGTTGCAATTTTCACAAACGTGAGTGTATTTACAATGCTTCAGAATCTATTTTACAAACATTAAGTAATTTTAAGTCTTTGTAAAATTAGAATTTTTTAACCAAAAACATTTTTCTTTCAAGATAAGCTTTTATCGATTTCTTGGCGTAAAACTCAACCTCGCTTGAGGTAAAATCGACCCTGCAACTTGCAGTACACTCGAAAATTAACTAAACGTTTGAATCTTGGAGATATCATGCGGTGCTAGCACCAGGGTGCCTGGGCCAAAGGCCCTACCCCTCATCGAATAACTTAAGTAGATTACGAATAGTATGAAAAAAAAGAAATAACTTATAACTTAATTAATAATATATATATATATATATTTATACACAGATTAAGAGCTGAGACTAACCTATGGAAAGAACTATAAAATAATCAAGGCACAGTGCGAAACTTTCGGTGTACTAAGGTAAGTGAATAATAGTATAAAATACATAACACAATGCAATGGTAATACAATACAAAAATTTATCTACATATAAACAAAATGAGAGGTAGCAGCAGTATATATAATATACATATCATTACCAGCAGGAGCAGTGGAATTTATGGTAAATTATCATTTAAAATCGCCATGGGGCGATGAAAGTTATCTTCATCATAAATGTCATAATTGTAGAGTGTAATTGATGGATTATTGAGATTGTACAACCCATCGAAGAATCTTCTGGCCAGGCGACAACAATAATTCCTGACCATCTCTACGCGTAATTCTTCATGAATTTTTCGATTACGGATGTACCAGGGGGTACATGCAATCTGCCTCAAAATGCAATTTTGAGCTGTCTGTAATTTATTCCGGATAGATTTGTTTGAATAGGACCATACCGGGCATGCATAACAGAAAATGGAACGCAACATGGATTTATAAATAAGTAAATTATTATCTATATATAAAACGCTGTTTCGAGCAATTAAGGGGCCAAAAACGTTTGAATAAGAAATGCTACTTATCTTGTTGTAGTCATCCATCCTTTTCTTGGCCCAATCCTTGAAAGAATAAGTTGCAGCTTGGGCCAGTCTCCTTGACTTTGGTTGTTGGTCCTTGGAAGCTTGTTCATCTCTTTTCCTTTTACAATTCCGTCGTTGTATCCTAGCGTACTTGCCCTGGGGAGGAGGTTGCTCTGCTGGGCGTTTGGTGGACTGGGCCCTTGTTCGTTGCTGCTCCTGGTTCCTGCTGTATTCGGGACGTTGATTCTCAGGCTGCAATCGAGGCTGCTTGCTTCTCAGGCAACTGTCCGATGTTTCCGCAGTTCTCTTGGATGCATTGGGCTTTCCTTGCCCATTCTGCTTTCGTCTCTTGGTTTGCTCGTAAGTCCGTTCGAAGGTCTGCTCACCTGCATCGTCAGTCTTTCTTTTAAATCCACATTTTTGTTTTTTACTTCTACTTTGTTGAGGGGGAGCTTTCTTTTTCTGACTTTTCGATGCCATTGTAGCTGGTTCCTGCTGTTTTCGCTGAGGTACATCTTCCGCGCTATTCGATAGCCTCGGATCCTGAAAAAAAAATCTTTAAATAGTGGCATTTTATTTCTATTATAGTACGGCTTGATTTGATCCACATTCGCCGTTATTCTTTGCCCCTCATTTCTTTTTAATATAACCACTGCCTGTGTAAATTTCTCGATTATGAAAGGGCCTTCAAAACGCGGAAAAAATTTCCCCCCCTTTTCTTCTGGGGCATTTGACAAGTTATGTTTTATTTTCAGAACTTCATCTCCCGCATTGTACTTGACCCCTCTTCTCTTTTCGTCCTAATATAATTTTTGTTTTCTCTGGGCCATTTCTATATTTCCCGTCGCTTCCCGTATTAACTTTTGGATATCACTTATTTTAAATTCTTCTGTCCTTTCCTGGACAAAGAAAGGTTTATCTAAGGGTGTCAAAATTTTTCTTCCAAGAAACAGTTCAGCGGGTGTTTTTTGTGTCGTATCGTGTTTGGCGGTCCTAAGGGCAAATGCAAATTCATTTATATGGCTATCCCAGGTAGAGTGATAGTTTTTCACATAACTTCGAATTATTTTCACTACATTTCTATTAACCCGTTCCGCTATGTTTGACTGCGGATGATACAGGACCATCTTTAGATGCCGTATGCCCAGTTTTGCACACATTTTCTCAAAAATATTACTAACAAACTGGGGACCATTATCGGAAATAACTTTTAGGGGCACCCCATATTTTAAAATATACTTATTTAGAATTGAATCTACTACAATTTTTGCAGACGCGTTTTAACGGAATCAACTCTAACCATTTGCTAAAATGATCCACTATAACTAAAAGATATCGGCTTTTGTTAACTTTACTTCTAGGGTAAGGTCCCAATAAATCGATGCCTATTATTTGATTTGGGAATTCTGATTTAATACTATTTAGGAACCCGGCAGGGCGGAAATTAACATAATTATTCAATTGACATGTTGGGCACGATTGGACATACGCCCTAGTAAACTTTTCCAGTTCTGGAAAGAAAACTGCCTCGCGAAATCTTTGGGCAGTTTTTCTTATACCTAAATGAGCCGAAATGGCACAATCGTGCAACTCCTCTAATACATTCAATCTAATGCTAGCTGTGATAACCGGTCTGTATTCATGATTCTCATTAGTCGTTTTCGTATAGAATTACAGTCCCTCAATTATTTCATAATTTGCGGCCCTATTTCTTATCGGCACAATATCCGGATGACTGAAATTCTCAGGGTCGGCCAAATAATTATATATATTTTTGAACTCCCGATCTTTTTTGAGTTCGGCTATTACTGTTTCACGAGAATCTAATACTTTAGATGTCAGCATGGCTATCTTAATTACCACCCTATCTCGGACTATATTTAGTTAAAAAACGTTTCGAGAAATTTTTCGATGTCGAAGTTTCAGGTAAGTTTTCTAAATTTGACGTATATAATACTTTTGCGTCAACCATGGCAAATATTTTTATTCCGTATTTGTTGAGCTTCGTTGGTATATACTGGCGGAAAGGGCACTTTCCTCTAAAGTCTATAGCAATAGTTACATTTTGCCCCATGCAATAATGTCTCTTGCAGTTTTCTACAAATAATTCAAATATCTCTCTTACCGGTGCTAGTTTGTCTAATTTCTTCCCCTTATCTCTTGTCCCTTTGTCGTCGAATCTACAACATCTAAACAAAAATTTAAAACGTTTTTTGTATTTATTTATTCATCAGAATCATATTCTATTTGAGGCTCTTCTTCAGAGCATTTTTTACACATCATAACGGCATGTTCCAAGCAAAAATACTCGTTACATTTCGTACAAGAATATTGTGTCATTCTGCTTTTCTTGAATAAATAGCATATAAAACACCATTTTCGCTTATTTGGAACGTTTGGACATTTTACGGCATTTTTATATTCTAGAGACGGTTTGTAATTTTTCGTGCGAGAGTTTCTCTTTCAGTTGCGGAATAGTTTCTCTGGGTTTCATTTAATGTTCGACTGAAAAAAGCGACGGGTTGATCCTTTGCAAATCTCTTGATAAATTAGTTTTTGTGAGGCGTCTAGTGATTTCTTCATTTGTCAGTTCTTTTACTAATCCTCTTAGATACTCTCTTCTATTTTTTACCAAATTTTGATTGCCTAGACTATTTACCACTTTAATTTACCACTAGTCCATTTATTGCTGAAATGTTCAGCATAGAATAAAATATAACCATTGGCCATCTTCTGGTGTTACGGACACAATTATATGTCCCACACATTTTATCAAGAGCATCCACTGCAAACTTTGTGTCGTTATAAAAAGTAATTATTTCGGGTTTTCTGTACTCCCCCGTTTCACAATCAATGGAATCATTCATATGCATACTCGATGCAAGTAAAACATTTTCTTTTTCTTTTGGGCCATATATGACACCAAACTGCAAATTTCACGAAAACCAAAGAGACTTGAATAAGCTTAACGCCCCTTTGTTTTTAAAAAGCAAGGTGGTATTTCTTTTTTATTTTTTCTTAAAGTACCTACGTATGAAAGTTTTTTCTCTTTCAATTTCTTTATTAGGTCAATTGATGTGAACCAATTATCTCCTGTTATGTTTCTTCCGCTATTGAAAATTGGTTTTGTTAATCGAAGAACGACATCTGAAGATGCATTGCTCACATTGTATGGTCCTTCTGGTTGTTTCCCGGCGTATATTTCTAAATTTGACGTATATAATACTTTTGCGTCAACCATGGCAAATATTTTTATTCCGTATTTGTTGAGCTTCGTTGGTATATACTGGCGGAAAGGGCACTTTCCTCTAAAGTCTATAGCAATAGTTACATTTTGCCCCATGCAATAATGTCTCTTGCAGTTTTCTACAAATAATTCAAATATCTCTCTTACCGGTGCTAGTTTGTCTAATTTCTTCCCCTTATCTCTTGTCCCTTTGTCGTCGAATCTACAACATCTAAACAAAAATTTAAAACGTTTTATAGACATTACTATTCGAAACATTTCTACTCCCATTCCTTCTGTAGACCACAATTCTTCTAAAATTTGCCTATTGCTTCGTAACAGACCTGCTAAATACAGTAAACCAATGAAAGCTTTAATTTCTATTATATCTGTTTCGAGTGCGTCTCTTTCACGACTGAAGTTACCTCTAATTGAAGAAATAAATTTATTTGTATTAGTGACAATTATGTCTAGTATTTCATCTGTAAAAAAACAGTTCCAAGAATCGTATATAGTTCTTGCATTTTTTGCAGTACCTATTACGCCAGGTAATTTAGTTATAATATTATGTGACCTCCGTTTAACATTTTTACGTCCCATTGATTTTGCCCATCTTGTTGATCCATCTTTACCGATAAAATTATTACCTTCAGAATTAAAATCCTCACCTTCGGTTTCTGAATGACTAAAATCATTTTCAGTGTCCTAAGGAAGCTCACATATTTCTAAAATATCATCTTCATCCTCAGTTTCATCCAATTCTTCATCATTTAATTCTTCTTCTCCATCACTAAATAAAATTTTTTGCGCGATTTCTAAATCTGGTGGGTTATTCAAATCTAAGTATTTTTTGGAACTCATCGTACGGCACAACCGTTGTCGGGCGCGTGCATCTGATGAATGCACAGCTTCGAATAAACTCCAAACGTGTACTCCTTTCCCCTTCTCCCTCAAGGACAACTACATTCCTGAATAGCACGTGACCGGGAGGGCAGATATTGTGAAGATCAAGGTCGTGAATTCCCGTTTTCGGTAGAAAAACAACGATTGTAAAAGGTTTGCATCTGAAAGATCACGCGCGCCCGACGGAGTGTTAATCTGGGTGATAATTTTTTTTGCAGAATAGAGTCTAGTGACCGCCGCGTGGTCGGTATATACAGTTACTGGAGAAATTCCAAAGAACACACGAAATTTCTGTACTGATGATAACACTTCGAGAGTTTCTCTTTCAGTTGCGGAATAGTTTCTCTGGGTTTCATTTAATGTTCGACTGAAAAAAGCGACGGGTTGACATTTTGGGAAAGCACTGCGCCAATCGCGAAATCTGAAGCGTCCGTTGAAATCTCTAATCCTTTATCACCCTCTGGAAATTTTAAGACGGGAGCTTGAGTCAATGCGTCTTTCAGTTTTTGAAACGCCAAGTTGGCTTCTGCTGACCACCAAAACCTAGCTTTCTTTCTTTTCAACTTTAGCAGCGGCTCAGCTATTTTTACAAAGTCTTTAATGAAGGACCGATAGTATGAACACATCCCAAGAAACGACGATAACTTCTTCGCTGTTTTAGGAACAGGATATTTTTTAATAGCTATTATTTTTTATTGATCCGTTTCGATTCCTTTTTGGGAAATTTTAAATCCTAAATAGCGTAACTCTTTTGCGGTAAATTTACATTTAGACGCATTTATCTTTAAACCAGCTTCATTTAACAATGAAAACACTTTTCATTTTTCATATGCATACTCGATGCAAGTAAAACATTTTCTTTTTCTTTTGGGCCATATATGACACCAAACTGCAAATTTCACGAAAACCAAAGAGACTTGAATAAGCTTAACGCCCCTTTGTTTTTAAAAAGCAAGGTGGTATTTCTTTTTTATTTTTTCTTAAAGTACCTACGTATGAAAGTTTTTTCTCTTTCAGTTTCTTTATTAGGTCAATTGATGGGAACCAATTATCTCCTGTTATGTTTCTTCCGCTATTGAAAATTGGTTTTGTTAATCGAAGAACGACATCTGAAGATGCATTGCTCACATTGTATGGTCCTTCTGGTTGTTTCCCGGCATATATTTCTAAATTTGACGTATATAATACTTTTGCGTCAACCATGGCAAATATTTTTATTCCGTATTTGTTGGGCTTCGTTGGTATATACTGGCGGAAAGGGCACTTTCCTCTAAAGCCTTCTAACTTTTCGTCAATAGTTACATTTTGCCCCATGCAATAATGTCTCTTGCAGTTTTCTACAAATAATTCAAATATCTCTCTTACCGGTGCTAGTTTGTCTAATTTCTTCCGCTCATCTCTTGTCTCTTTGTCGTCGAATCTACAACATCTAAGCAAAAATTTAAAACGTTTTATAGACATTACTATTCGAAACATTTCTACTCCCATTCCTTCTGTAGACCACAATTCTTCTAAAATTTGCCTATTGCTTCGTAACAGACCTGCTAAATACAGTAAACCAATGAAAGCTTTAATTTCTATTATATCTGTTTCGAGTGCGTCTCTTTCACGACTGAAGTTACCTCTAATTGAAGAAATAAATTTATTTGTATTAGTGACAATTATGTCTAGTATTTCATCTGTAAAAAAACAGTTCCAAGAATCGTATATAGTTCTTGCATTTTTTGCAGTACCTATTACGCCAGGTAATTTAGTTATAATATTATGTGACCTCCGTTTAACATTTTTACGTCCCATTGATTTTGCCCATCTTGTTGATCCATCTTTACCGATAAAATTATTACCTTCAGAATTAAAATCCTCACCTTCGGTTTCTGAATGACTAAAATCATTTTCAGTGTCCGAAGGAAGCTCACATATTTCTAAAATATCTTCTTCATCCTCAGTTTGTTTAAACCCACATATCCAGAAAGTATTATTTCAAACAGTTGCAGAAAAGATGGTTACTTATGCGGCTGCTGTATGGGCTTATCCCATGCAGGGTCGCAAAATAAAATATCTTAGTTCTATCCAACGTCCTTTTGCTCTGAACATCACAAGAGCTTACAGTACCACAGCATCCGATGCTCTTAATGTACTAGCCGGACTGCTGCCTCTCCACCTTAGAGTCGAAGAAGAGGCAGTTCGACAAACAGTCAAACAATTGCAACGGCCAGCAACTTTTCGCGATGAGATATATCTGCCAGAAAACTATGAGAGACTAATGCCCAACTTCTCATTACATCCATCACACCAAGGAGCTGGAGTTCGAATTCAAATGAAACCGGTCTCGACTACTTCCAATTCAGAGACGGAAATCTACAGTGACGGCTCTAAAATAGATGACAACACCGGCGCAGCTTATGTCGTTTTTCAGAACAATACAGTTATACACCAGTGGAGAGGACAGTTAAGACCACAAAACTCCGTTTTTCAGGCAGAAGTGTCTGCCATTTCTGAAGCAATTCGGTATCTCACTGATCAGCACATTTCCGCAGCAACTGTTAAGACAGATAGCCAATCCTCTCCACACGCTGTAGGTAATCCTGAATATCCTTCACCCCTAATATAAGGTATTCAAAGAGATTTACGAGAGCAAATGCCACATCAAATCAAATTACAGTGGGTTAAATCTCATGGTGGCCTATTAGGAAATGATAAGTTCCTCTAATAAAAGTTTCTCTAAAAGTCTGATATTCTTAAAAAATATAATAATGTATAATTGAACTTCAGTTTTTGGCAACAAGTAAGATGGTTGGCATTTATATTTCCAGTGTGAAAAGTCGCTGATAGAAAGGCGTCATGAAACAAACCGTCGCTTGAAATAGTCTTGCCTTTTGTTCAAATTGTATTAGTGTATTATATCATATGTGCATGCAACAACTACTTTACTTAATCTAAACATTTCAGGTTCAATTGAAATGGAATGTGGCGACATCATTCAGGTTAATGAAGCGCCATCAGCGAAACTTCTCGCATGCATTTTTCTTTTCGCCAAAGTGGCAACAGTAAGCCTCCGACAAGAAAAAACATTGACTGATTTTATGTCTGTATTATTCTATATCCAAAAAATATAAATAAATATTAATCTTCTTGGAGTCAGAACGACGTTCAACGTTTCTTATGTTCCAAACTTCCACACTGGTTTACCCGGATACGATCCAATTCAACTGATGAAGTGTAATATGGAAAAAGAACGTATGATAGTTTTGTAATATAACGAGATGTCATTGACATTATACGTACTTTATAAATAGTCACCTGTTATCTAATATATGTTACGGACAGCGTCGTAAGCAGCTACTTACCCATTTTTAAAGTTCTGCAGTTTTTTTTCCCGAGTTCGACGTTGGATAGATAGTTTCGATTTCGAAGTGCTTCTGGTGCGCATGGATTACATCAGGAATTAATGAAATGATTGTTTTTATACGTCTATGAACAATAAATTCCGAGCGTACGTGGGACTGAAATACTCTTAAAATGGTAAGTCCATTTTAAAAGTTCTTGTTCTATATTGCAATGTCTTCAGCTGTAATGTATGTAATTAGAATTTTCTGAATGCATCAAATGTGTTAAGAATAAACGAACTAGTGTTTACTAAGCAAACTTTACTCAGAAAAGCTTAAGCTATAAAAAAATAAAAAGTTGGATAAAGGTAGCTGTACTTCATCCGTTAAGCCTAATTCTACTACGGCTGAAGGAGATGGTAGTAAACAAATCGAAACTATCGCCAAGGTCAGCATCACAATCCCCCCTGTTTGGAAACCTGACCCCAAAATATGGTTTCTTCAGAATTAAGCCCAATTTCGCAATGCTGGAATAACGGCTGATCAAACAAAATATGATTCTGTCGTCAGTTCTATTGAAACAGGGACATTGTCACAAATCTCTGATATTCTCACTAAACCACAAAACAACGGAAAATATCTGGCCATTAAAAAGAGGCTGATTGAAATATTTGCCGACTCTGAAACACAGAAAACCCAGAAACTTCTGACCGAATTAGAACTGGATGACAAGAAACCATCCCAACTTCTCTGCGAAATGCGTAATTTGGCGGTTAAGAACGTGCCAGATGAATTTTTGAAAACATTGGGGATGCAACGACTACCACTTAACCTCTAAGCTTTTTCTCCCAATCCCTCTCACAAACACAGCGAAATTACAGTGCATACGATCGAGAACTACTTGCAATCTACCTAGCGGTAAAGCATTTTGAAAACATTCTGGAAGAACGACCATTTACTATCTTCACTGAACATAAACCTACTACTTTCGCTTTCCACCAGAATTTAGATAAAGCTTCTCCAAGACAAGTACGGCAGTTGAACTACATTGTCGAATTCACTACAGACATACGGTACATTTCTGGAGAAGAAAACATTTAGCTGACACGCTATCGAGAATCGACACCATCGCTATCCCAGCTCCAATTGATTATACAGTTATAGCAGATTGCCAGGAAGATGAAGAACTCTTAAAGTTCTTAAATCCAATTCCAGTTTCAAAACAGCACAAATTCCTATTCCGGATAGCATTAAGAAAATTTATTGTGATACCTCCACTAATTTTAACAGGCCATACATTCCTAAAGAATTTCGTGAACAATTATTTTTCTCTATACATAACTTATCCCATCCTGGAATTCGTGCAACAACGAAGCTGGTGACAAAAAGATTCATCTGGCCTGGCATATACAAAGATTGTCAGCTGTGGTCTAGACCAAGTTTGCAATGCCAGCGAGCCAAAATTGACAAACATACCCATGCTCCAGTTGCTGAATTCAAAGTCCCCAATAAACGTTTCAAGACCCTTAATATCGATATTGTTGGCCCTTTACCATCTTGCAAAGGTTTTAGGTACCTGGTTACCATCATCGATAGTTTCACTCGGTGGATCGAAGCTGAACCTCTGGGAGACCAAACCGCAGAGTCCGTCGCACATGCCCTCATCACGACTTGGATTTCGAGATTTGGAATCCCAGAGAAGATAACATCTGACCAAAGTCGACAATTTGACAACCAACTCTTCAGATCCTTGAGCAAATACCTAGGCTTGAAGGCTAATAGCACCACGGCTTATCATCCACAATCTAATGGTTTAATTAAACGACAACATCGAACCTTGAAAAAAGCCTAAAATCCCACCTGCAAACGTCAAATTCTTGGACTGACGTTCTACCTTTGATTCTTCTTGGCATTCGATCCGCCATTAAAGAGGATTTGCATTGTTCTTCTGCTGAACTTGTGTACTGTGCACCAATCTGTTTGCCTGGAGAATTTTTCAGTTCCCCTTTGAAATCAATTTTTGCTTCTGCCAAACTAAAAAAGTCCACACCTAGAATAATACATGTTTGCAGGTTTCACACAATATAAAATAAGAGTTTTACCTGCTCGTTGTTGATACGCACGAACAACGGTACTTTGCCTAAACAGCTACACTTCTCCCCTTAAGCCGCTATGACATCCGTGTCTCTTGCACTAAAAATTCTGTAACGGCGAAAGTGCTTCTTGAAAAATCTTTCCGATATAAAGCTGCTTTGGGCTCCTGTATCTAAGAGAGCCGTCGCCGGTATGTTGTTAATTAGAACTTCAATCTTCGGTAAACTCAAATTCTTCACGACCACGGTGTTTAACTTGATTTTGGAAGGGTTTTGCGCTGCTTCGGACTTCTCCATCTTCCTTGAAGAAATCCATCTTAGTTTAAATTCTTCTTATTCTGGTTGCCTTCGGAATCTTTACTTGTTCTTCTATTGAATTCCTTTCGTTCGATGCTCGATTTAGGAGACACATCTTTCTTCGGCCATTGCTTCGCCTTATTCCCGTAACTTTAATTTTGTTTCTGCTGGGGTCTTGGCAAACTCCACTGACTTCTTCGCTCAAATTGGCGTCGTCGCTCGTTGTCGGCTGTTCTTCGGCTTTCAAATTGTACTGCGACCTCAAATAATCTGTCTAACTTCGTTGGGTTTCTTAGCTCGATGAAATCTTGAACTTGGGGCAGTAGCCTAGGAAGTAGAATTTGAATAATTTCAGGATCCGGGCGACTTCCATACAAAAGATTGAAAACTTGAATTTTTCTCAAAATAAAATTAGACAAATCTTCTATTTTTTCTTGATATCGACTAAAAAGTTCCGCTTCCAGTCTGGCTCGGTCTCGTACTACAGGAAATGCTTTCACCAAGGAATTTTTGAAATTTTCTTACGTATATGTGGGGCTTCCTGGTTCCCCCAAGAGATTCTTCCCTATGCACTTGAACCAACTTATCGCTTGGCCCTTCAAAGCGCTAGTAGCTGAATTCGCTATTAGAAATTTTTGTCTTGTCGCCCTTCAAAGCGCTAGTAGCTTTCTGAAATTCGTGAACTGGATATAGCATGAAGTGGGAGTCTAGCTTTTCCAGGAAATTAATTACGGCTGTCTTGCCGTCAAAATTTGCCGCTGGCTTCATGGCTGCTCGCATGGTTTGTACGATGTAGCCAAATCCTTCTATGCCAGAAGGTGCTATCTCAGGATTCTATACAGGTACAGCAGGTATCTCAGTTTCGTCTTCTTGTCTTTGAGGCGATCCTCTTCTTTTTGTTCGGGCGCCACTGTCAGGACTGAGTGTTCTGTGCATAGCTTTTGCAAGCTTTGTTGAAGTAATTCCTTAACCTAAAGTCCTGATCTGGAACAGGGAGCTGAAAATGAGTGATGAAATGTTAGCTTTGTTCTGATGTAGGTACTGTGCTGGAAAATGACTGCACGTGAAAGGGATTCAAAATTCTCTTTTATTAAATCACTATTATTTACACACTTCCCAACTCAGGAGAGATACAGAAAGTAAAAGACCGCACTTGGGTCGAACTTAACAAAATTTAAATACTAAACCTAAAATAGAAATGTAATTCAACTTTGCTTCGCAGAGCAATTCGAGGAAGTTGGCCTCTCACTAAATGGTGCGTAGCAAGATATACTAATACTAGCGCTCTTCAGTTTATTTCAATATGCATTCACGTAGTAAGCACTATGGCTTATAATTTTAGCTGCTAGCTGGTCAGGCGAACGTCGAACAGAATGACCGTGATCTGAGACTAAAGCTCTCACACACTAAGAGGTTTCTACCTCTGGTTTAAATAGTACTTGGCTGTACTTCAAATTAGCATAAGCTGAAAACGCGCGCTTCTTCTGACGGGAAGTTGAAACAGAGAAGAGATAGAAAGATTTAAATTAAAATAAAACTGTGTTAGTTTAACTAAAACCTTCCACATTTAGGAAATAGGCTCATGTGCAGGTCAACGACGTGTAGTACGACGGCTGTCAGCACAGAGATATTTGTTACGGCTTCCCTAGACGCTGCAGCAGAAACAGCTGCGCCTACAGTTGTGCATCGAGCGACAACCCTGGATTCAGAAGTTGCATGGCATCACCGTTTCAGACAAATCCCTATTCTATGTGCATCAACATGAAAGACGTATCCTAGAGTGGAGTTACTGTGGAAAACTCATGTTGTCAGCTTGAATTAGTTACCGTTATATTCGCTCAGCACCCGATGAGCTGATATTCCCGTCATCTTTTGTTCCCAGAGATGGTATAATGTTAACAGCTGACGTTACATTTTTGACGTATGAAGACCCACAGCTGTGTTGCATCTTCGACGTATACGTGATGTTATGTTTCAATAAGTTAATACACAAGCGCATATTGCCCGATCTATCGTGATCTTTCTAGTTACAGAAGATGTTCGACTGTTGCCTTGGTTAGCACTTTCTCTAGAACTCTCGCCCACTAAGAAAATTTTATCAAGAGACTGGACATGATACTGGCGCGCTACCATTGACCAGCCACTACGATTAATGGAAGTTGCCACAGAGTTGAACCCTTATGAATCGAAGTATCCGTTCCTGTCTTCCACGCTCAATTTGACATAATACTTAGCCAGCTTATAACTGCTGTTACTGCCATAACTAGTAGCCCTGCGTACTCAATTCTGCACGCTGTGTACACCAAATCACCTACAAATGTAATCATGTCATCCTCTCAATTTATTGTATAAGGTATTTTCTCTTCCCTTTCTTCGTGCTTTCGTGGTCTAATGGTAGCACACTCAAAGCGTATTCCAGAGGTGCAGGTTCAAGTCCCGGTAAGAGCATTGCTCATTTTCTTGTCTCCTACTTCAGAAATCCTAATGACTTTACAGTGGCGCTCGAACTAAAAAGGTGCTTAATGATGATTCTTCACCACCAGGATTTGGTTACGGGGTCCACTGATCACCACTCTCCCTTTAAAAAGGGAAGTATATAAGATATGTTCTCCCTCTTATCTGCATGTCTTCGTTATATAATGGTAGCACGCTCGGCACGTATTCGAGAGGTCCAAGTTCAAGCCCCGGCGAAGGCATTGCTAATTTTTTTATGTCTCCTGCTTCAAAATAGTAGGAGTCATTTTAATGGCCAGTAGTGTATATGTGTATTCAAATAACCTAACAATATATATAAGTATATGTAAACTTGGGCATATTATTACTGTTAAATGAACGTAAAAACGGGGTTGCCGAGTAAAAGGTTTTTGGCTGGCCAAATATACGAAAATATATTTCAGTGGCATATGGTGTTTTAACAAGGGTATTTATAAACGAAGTATAAAGAAATATGAAGTTATTTGTTTTTTTTTTTTTAATTTGCGTTTCTACTTTTATTGGTTTAACAAGGACATTTATAAACGCAGTATAAACAATTATAAACTCTTCTCTCTCTGTTTTTTTTTAGAGTGTTGCTTCCTTCATTTTTCGTTATAGGGTTTACACTGAAAAATACTTGCAATTTTTGTCTTGTTGTACACCAGTTTAAATTCTCTCAAGAAGATGCATATGATTTTATGTAATATTATTACTGGAGTAGCCGCAGTTGTCGCTAGATCAATTAAACGTATCTGTACAATAATGCCGCTTTCTTATGAAATGGAAGGTAAAACAAGTGCTCTCGTTTTCTTCTATTTTTTATAATAAAGCAGTGAAATTAATCGCAAGTATTAAAGAAAGAGAAAAAAATAACATTTGGAATTTTATTGCGAGCATTTATTGTAACTAATCCTTCTGACTAATTCGAAACTAAATGTTACTAAGATTGCAAAAAATCAAGATTAGCTAATGTCAGCAATAGTAAAAAAAGTATTCCTGATATAGGTAGCAATGGTAGAAAAATAAATATTGTTTCATCAAAGTAACTACAATAAAAAAGGATTGGGATTAAAAAAATAGAAATGGGGTTACAAAAGTTCGACATTTCTTAGTAAAAAATCGTAATCAGACTTTTTTGCCACCAGCTATCAAGTGGTTAAGCTTCATCGCGAACACTGGTAATTCGAATCGGGCACAAATCTCGCAAAAGAGTGGGTTATATTGGCTGCGTCTTCTATTTTGCTCCAGTGTATGTATGTGTGAGGGGTACGTTTTACCCTATTTCGAAGCGAAATTGGCTAGCCCTAAAAAGGAAAAAGCCTTAAAGCTCTAAATTACGCTCACCTATTTTGCTTAATCAATTAACAAAACCAAGTAGGAAATGTACTCAATTATAACTGTATGAAATTATTTAGTATGTAATATGAGACAGAAAAATCAGCATGTTATGTTTTAGGTAACTTTCCGTTCGTTAATCAGCTAGCTTAACATTTATAGTTTGCAATTTCTATTCAGCTTGCTTAACATCTGTATTTTAATGTTAACAGTCTACCAACTAACATTCTCATATGCATTTCAGCCTACTTAATATTTATAACAACTCATGAAATTTTAAAATGACATGCTCTTTTTCAGTACTATGGTTAGCAGTAACGGTTCCTGTATCATTGGGATCCGGTTGGAATCGCGGGGAAGGCTATTATAAAGGGCCATTATAAGCCGGGGAAGGCTTAAATACGATTGTAAGCGCAGAGTGTCTCACAGGCTTGCAAGCAATTAAAATATCGGTTGCATAAGTCTTCTCTAGAGGTTTGATGATACGGGATATCGGGTGGATAACCGTCGGGGTAGTCTGACGGTGTGTTTTCTATCAAGCTGCAATTTACCTTTCTCTTTCTCACCTGTGTAATTGCGCCGCCCCCTATGCTGCACCCTGAGTAACTTCCTCGGTGGGGAGATTGTAGAGACATTAGGTTATTTCAAAGCAGGAGACGTGAAAAATGAGCAATGCCCTCGCCGGGACTCGAACCTACGACCTCACGAATACGCGCCGAGTGTGCTGACCATTACACCACAAAGACATGCTATGAAGACTTGAGTAATACCTTTTATACTACCCCTTTTAAAGGGCGACTGGAGATTATGGGGCCCAATCACCAAATCCTGGTGGGGGAGAATCATCTTCCACCACCTTTTTTTAGTTCTGGCACCACTGTAGAGCCGTTAGGAATTTTTTTGAAGCAGGAGTCATGAAAAATGTGTAATGACTCTAAGGTATCATATTAAATTATATGTATTGGCCATTCCGGAAGATTTGACAAATTTGCAGGAGTCCGGTCATTTGTAACAACAACATTTTAATAAGACATGATCATTCTGCGCAACTATTTTCAAGTAATAGGATTTTGCAGCAACTCAATATGAAATTTTTATGCATGTTATCGGCACTGAATGGAATTTGGGATAAAACAGTAAAATTAAATAAAATCTTGTAACGGTAATTGTAATTGTACGTATAAC
The DNA here is from genome assembly GCA_000611955.2 of Stegodyphus mimosarum. NCBI lineage: Eukaryota > Metazoa > Arthropoda > Arachnida > Araneae > Eresidae > Stegodyphus > Stegodyphus mimosarum. The sequence goes on along the minus strand of KK118778.1, from coordinate 320,170 downwards.
TGCATTCTTAAAACAGCGATTTACCTGTTACAATTTCGATAAACGGCTGTCGTTAGCATACATTTTACATGTTTACCGTATGTGTAAGGTGAAGACTATGAAGGTCCCCTCAGAAAGTCTTCCATAAAGGTATCCTATTCATTAGAAAAGTAGCTTTCGAAAGCGTCGAAGTACTGAATCAAACTAAGAAATATAATAATGAGATTATCAATTTCTTTATAGCGCAAAGAAAAGGTTTTTGAAAATATTCCTCAGAAATGTGAACATTTAGCTTTAAATATAAATATCATAACATAATTTAAAGGAGAATGAGAAAGACATTAAAAAAGCACATTGTCAATAACCCGTTGTCAAAAGAATTTCTTTTCCGGAAAAGTATTTTTGGATGGAAGAAGTCGAAGAAGTGATAGATGTTTAAATCTCGTAAACAAGATGGAGTTATGAACATGAAACAAGATATATTTTGATATTTATTTTTAAACTGGTGAAAAACTAGGATAATTAAATTAATTAATTTAAAGGTAAAGGCTTCAAATTCAGCACATAAGTAGCCAAATGATGCAAATTCTGCAAAATATTCATCAGATATACTTAGGTTTTGAAAATCATCTTATTTCTTGTTATTAAATACACAAGTTTAGATCTTTCAAAGACAATTCACTCCTGCAGTTTAGTTCAACATGTCGGAATGTGGAAGATGCGCTTAAAGTTGTCAGAAGTAAGAGAAACTTCAAAAACTATAAAACAAAATATATAAGAGTTTTCCGCAGTCAACGCAAACTTTCAGATCTGACTATTCCAGCCACAGAAAAAGAAGTAAGTAGTAAAATTCAGTTTCGAAAAAAAAAACATGAATTGGGATTTTTTTCTTTTTTAACAGGAAGAAAAATTAAAGTGTCATAAAATGCTTATTTATAAGAGTAATACGGTTTATATTAATTGCATTACTCTTTACTCTGTTTCAGTGCTATTTACGATTTGTCCCCTCCTCCCAAAAATTAACTTGTAGCGTTTTTCATTTTTAAATTATAAATCATTGCCTACATCATCATTTCTAAATATGTTAAGCTGCGATTAAAATGTTATAAATGATGAAGTGCTATGATATGAAATAATTACCTTTATTGAAGACAAAAGTGTACATATATATTTATTTTGAATGTATTATGTACAGAGGAGGGCTTTTATTTTCATAAAAAGTTGTAATGTCTAGTTACTAAATTTTCAGTGTGACTGCTGAAGTAAGTGCAGGAACGAAATAGGAAAAGGGTTAAAAGAACCATTTATTAGATTCTTTAAAATTCACAATGCGTCGACTTGACGCTAACAAACTACGCCTCGCTCGGGCGGTAATTTAAGTAACAAGAACTAAACTTAAAATTCAAAGATATTAACAGAACAGTAGAATTTTCCTCGGGGCTCAGAGAATACTGTTACCTAAAACCGCGTCGAAGTCTAGTGGAAGCAGAGTAATAGCAGTTACGCCACTTTAACCAGCAATAAGTACAGAATCAGAAGCTTATACGACAGAGATACAGTACTTGCCCTCTCTCTCTAACTTTCCCTTCTAGAGTTCAGTATTTAAACCTTTCTCATACTGGAAGAAATTGCATTCCTTCACGTGCACTACCAAATTTGCATATTCTGGCATTGACAGTTAAGGGAATGAAGGCTTATAGGAAAGAAAGTATAAACTTAACTGGTTAATCAAAATAAATTTAAATTCCTACAAAGTATCTACATGGGTTCATGGCTCTGGTGTTGATCATAGGATATGAAAAATTCGTAAAATATAAATTAATTCTCACGTTTTAATGTCTTTACGTTCAGATATTTTAGATAATCCACTGATTGCAGATGTCACCTAACATATAAAGCAATTTCCTCACAGCTTGGCATCTTAAACTAAAAATAGTACACAACTTAAAAATAAATTATTGTATGAGATTTCAGGAGCTCTTTGTTTTTAAGATTTTAAAAAAGGATGAATATTATACTGCCTACAGAAAAACATCATGCTATCTTGCAAGCTACTGTTCACAAATTACAAATTGCGCCGATCCCAAATTAATAATTGCAAGTTAATGCTATTTTACAATGATTGTAATAAGAAAACGAAGCAACGTATCAGTACTCAATACTCGCACATATTTTAGATTTCAGAGTTTCCACATTAAAGAGTGTAGAACTGTTTGAATCGAATGCGATATGATATAAATCTACCGTGGTAAGTAATTTAGATAATCCGATGAGGAAATACGTGTCAAGAATTGTAGTAAAATTCCTCAAAATGCACAGGCAATCTCTTTTATTCCAACATAAAAATATACAGAAGCCCACATATCAACGAGATACAAGACATTTGTATTTGCTTAGTTTCTAAATGTATTATTAACTCCAAAAATATTCATTAATACCAATATGTTTATTGCCAATAAATTCGAAATCTAATGAAGCATCCAAAAATATCGCAGAATAAATATATGAATAGATAGTGATATATGCAATATAAAATAATTGCAAAATTTGAAAGAAGTTTGAATTTATAAGTGCATCCTAAGATTTATGATTTCCGAATTTATAAGTGTATCTTAACATTTATCAACACTAGGTAGTAAAAGTATGAAATAAATAATGATATTTTTATGTCGAACATTTGTCAAGAAATAACCCGCCACTGGCTAAGAAGAGTACTGGGCTTTCCCTTACAAGTTCCTCTATTAGGATACTTCTCCTAAGGCACATAATCTCGCATTGCTAGGAGCAATTAATTAATCAACCATTCTCAAGAGTATATTATAAATGCCAGGATCTACAAATCAAGCACAGTTAAAGAAATCATGCTTGTTACTTTAATAACAGATATGATTACTGAGGATGCGTTTAAAATCGTGAAAACTGCCTTTCAAATTTTGTGTGTGCATAGCTTGTTTATTGATCTTTCACACTCCCAAGAGAATATTAAATTTTTATTAGTTACGCAGAAAGTGTTGCTTTGTTTATTAGACATTTATTAAAAATAGTAAAATCGCTATTATACTCAACGCCACCTAAATGATGAATTGAAGCTAAGGTAAAACATTATCGCGTGGCTTGAGACTTACAGTGAGCCCAAACTGGACATGAAACGGTTTGAATTAGGTTTTATGAGTGCATCCTAACATCCTAACATCCTAATACTCTCTTTAACATTTCTGATTCAAAAGAACAGAATTACATCGAGTAAATTCCGAAAATTAAAATTCCGAAGCTTAAATACTTTTTCAACACTCGATATTCATATACATCAGGACATAGCGATGAATTCTATTATGTAACAGCATTTTAAGTTTACGTTTCGTGTAGAGCAAAAGTATTATAAAACGAATGAGTAATTATCAGTAAATATGCTCAACATTAGGCTAAATAATAAGCAGAAATACTATGAATGGAACTAAAAAATGCTTATGAATTCTGAATTTTTGAACAAACAATGCTCGAAAACATAGATCAGGGCAAAAAGGGAAACAAATCTGATTATAGATTTTGTTGAGCAGCAGATGTGAATATATATCTCTTTCAGATTCACGCTCAGGCCAAATAATAAGCACACCTAAGAGAGAGCGGGATTTTAAAATACTGTGTGTTATGGATCATTGTTTCTTAAATCTACTTGAAAAGTATAATTACGAATATTGTGTTCCCCATATTTAAAATGTTATAAGGGTCTCTACATACTGAAGTTAATCGCTACTGCGATATGACTTTTGAGTCCCTCTTTAAATGCTACGCTGTTTTCCATATGCTAAAATAAAGCCTTTTCTATCTCATGCATATTTTATTAAATGGAAACTGAACAGTAAAGTTTACGAACAAATACCCTATATTAAAAATATTAAACTTTATATTTTATCTGTAGGTTATTTTCTGAACATATCAGCGTTGGATCAAACCTAATTAAGGGCTACATATTCATTCGGTGTAATGTTGTAGATAAAAAGAGAAGTCTTATTTTCCCCCTTCAACTTCGTCTTAGTCTCCAAATCCCTTTCAGCAACATAAGTTATAGTCACCAATATAGTTTATTATGGTTATTTACTATAGGCTAATGGTGGCACATTCTGATACATTTGGTGACGACTTCCAAAGGCGCCCACATTGCGTTGCGACATCATTGTGACATACAAATCAGTCTAAGAGAAGTCTAGGAATTATTTATGCTTTCTACAGTCATTTTGTGCTTTTTCGGCAACCTTGTTTATCGACAGCTGTCTTTATTTAACTTACTTTATCTTTTCAATCTAACCTGCTATTTATTGTGATTTAGCTTGATAGATTCCGGAGATCTTTTTTTTATTGCTGAACATAATGATATTTGGCATATAACTCTGAAATACGTCATTTTCTCCTTTTTCGAAAATGCAAAGCTGTAAAAAATTTTCTCCGTGTTCGAATCCACTTAACTCTTCCGCCCGGACTGCTGCACTATGCTTTCGTTATCAGAGAATGATTAACATACTTACATAAAGCAAATTTCATATCGATTTTAAGAGTATTGAAAAGGGATGTTAGCAAGTTTTAATTTATTATTTGCTTGCAGTGGTTTTGCATAGGCAGTAAACATTCATCTGAAAAGGAAAATTTGTATATTATATATGATTACTTGAAAGCAGACATTTCATTCCATTTCCTTTTTTATTTATTTACTTTTCCCCGTTCTTCTTTCTTTAACAATCTGGTTTTTTAGAGCGCTTGTCTATTGTATGAACACTTGTGTTTTGTTTTTGAATGAAAGTCTAACAGCTGATTGCTTTTGTAAACTGAAGAAAGATTTTATTTGCCTCTTACTTCATATTAGCCTTCTTGGTTAATAGCTTAGTTACCCCATTTTTTTTGTATTACATCTGGTCTTCTCCTTAAAGAATGTAATTATTTTTTACAGTATTAAAACATACTGCGGAGATAAGCTTAAAATTAAATTTTTACACCATATTGCATGACATTTTCAATTCCATGCCCTTTAAATCAAAGAACCAAACCTAATTTACTTTCTTAAGGCAGAAACATATTAAAAACGTTCTTCATTGTCTTACCTGTCCAAATGGGCAATAAACAAGCTAGGTAGCATATTCTACAAACTAACCTTTTTTAAATCACTACAAAGGATCGTAGTACGAAGCCAGGCAAATGCAAATGTGTCCTTTAAGCATGCACAATTATAGCTGCATATGAAATACACGTTTCTAATTTAATTATTATCTAGGCAGTTGAAACCAGGGGCGTATAATGGCCGCGCGAGACAAGTAATTCTTCCTTATCTTAAAACAAGCATGAATGAATGTCACGAACAAATTCTTTCAAAAGAACTCAAAAAGCCGGCACAAATCACAATGGAAAGAAAAGCGGAGTCAAAATGTCCAAAGAAAATATGATGCAAGAAAAAATAAATCTTAAAAAATAAATTTAAGTTAAAATAAATGTTAATGATATGAATAAAATCGTATTTCAAAAACAAATTATTATTTACATGTACCACAGATATACACTCTTTTGCAAAAATATCAAAGCACTAAGAAGGACTTTTGCGATCGTGACGAAATTTGGTATGCAAAAACATCTTGATCGAACTTACAAATGATCAAAGTTTCAAGGCAAACGATCACAGCGCGCATTTCTAGTGCGTAATTCGCAAAGTATAAAACCAGTAACAGAGGCTGAAAATTTATATTTTTGTTGGTTGCGGCCATTCTAATTCCGTAAAGAAGCAACTAAAGATGCCATTACGACGATATCGAAGACCTTACAGACAACTAAACGACTTCGAACGTGGTCGCATTGTAGGGTTGCGTGAAGCTGAGTGGTCATACCAAGCAGTAGGTCGCCACCTGCAGCGGACAGACACTGCTGTGCAAAGATGTTGGCAGCAATGGTTGCTTCAAGGCAAGATAGGATGATTGTTTGCCAGGCCCGAACCGCCCCAACGGTATCATTGTCGACTATTCAACGCATTAAAGCCACGTCTATACCTCCGTGGTTCCGTCACGGCGCTTGTCTGAGCCAATGTTACGCTCACAGAGGCCTTTAAGACTTTTGCCTTTGACTTCACAACATCGGCGGAGTCGTCTGGAGTGGTGTCGCAGCCGATCATCATGGCTGCCATCAGACTGGCATCGTATAGTGCTCAGCAATGAATCCCGCTTCACTGTTGAAGAAAATGAGAGGACTGGAGAGGACGGGGCCAGAGGTCCCAATCAGCCTTTGTTTTACAAAGGCATACAGCCATGACCCCTGGTGTGATGGTGTGGGACGCTATTTCTTATGACAGCAGGTCATCCTTTAATCATCCTCAGTACATCTAACAGTTCAACGATATGTTGATACCATCCTGCGGCCGGTTGCACTACCCTTCATAGCACGTCATCCTGGGGCCATTTTCCAACAAGATAATGCTAGGCCACATACCGCTCGCATATCTCTGGACTGTGCCCGTGCGGTTGATACTCTTTCTTGGCCAGAAAGGTCACCAGACCTTTCACCAATCGAGCATGCCTGGGACACGGTAGGCCGCCAGATTCGGGCACCACAAAATATCGCAGATCTGGTGTGACAACTGATGAATGCCTATCAGAATGTGTCGTAGGATGACATTAGGAACCACTACCAGTCTTTGCCTCGACGAATTCAAGCATTCAATGCCGCCAGGGGCGTTTCGACCAACTACTAATTTGATCACTCAATGGATAATTGTGAGCTGTGAACAGGTACAATGACCTTGATTTTTTAATCATTTTATTTTCTGTGTGTGAGCTATACACATATTCAATTTCATCAAAAACAACCACTTCCTTCATGGTGCTTCGATTCTTCTGCAAAAGTGTGTATTATTAATAATGTACTAAGTATTTTTTAAAGTTGTGTTTCAAGCAGATGATTTTTCTAAATGCATACGATTTTTTTCTGATGTTTTGCAAATACAATGTACGAAGTAAGAGAAATTTATTTCTAAGTCCAGTTTCCTTTAAGGAGATTTCCACGAAGGCACCTCTTATCCCAAAGGACTTCTGTAGCGTATCTGACATTGCTAAATTATCTGATGTTGAGTTATAACTTGTGAACCGAGTTAAGACAAAGGTATGACATCTACTTTTTTAAGTAAATAAATAAAACGAATGTACAAAATAACATATTTTATTACATATTTACAGATTATTTATTACTTACTTACTTGTTATTATTATTTTATTAATAGCTCCAGAATTTATTTAATTAAATTATAGGAAATATAATATTTTTATTCACCTTCTCATTCACAGCATTTTGTTAATTAGTATGTCAGTTTGTGATCCAAGGTGGCTTCTCTTTAGTTTATTATGGAAAGATAAAAAGTGAATTCTTTAAATTGTTAAATTCAGTTAAAATTAGTTGTATCTTTAATATGAAGTTTGAGTATATATGCATATTTTATCAGACTTCCTTGATTTAAAAGGACGTGAATGGGTTTTACGCAATTGAATTTCGTTTATTTTCATTTTAATTCCATTTGCAAACGGAATATTTACTGATTTAGTGTTTACTGAAGTGACTATTGAAAATTCTGAATTTTGAATAGCATTTCAGAAATACATCAGACTTGATTAAGACAACCTTCCGCTGTTCATGTCTCTTTTTTTTTTTTTCGGTCGGAGGTCACCCTGGAAAACATGACTATCTATGATGTTCCCTAGCAACGTTTACTCCCTTCTTATGAATACTGGTCACTTTCGGAGCAGTCATTTGCGAGAAACTGTCACTAAGAGAAGTTTCATAGCGTCTTAACAGTAGTTAATTATTTGCTTCAGAACATACTTTATGCCAATATTTCCTATTTTGAAAATTATATAATCATCTTGAGTCATTTCAGTAAAGTAATATGATAGAAGAATAACTTTCTGTTTATAATTGTCTTAAACTTTTACATTACCATAAACAATAAAATTTCAAAATGTGCTTGTGAAATACATTTTCGAAATTATCAAATTCTCAATTTATGTATAAGCATTAAAATCTAGATTACAATAGCGATTTCTAAACTACTTTTAATTGCATTTAAATACTTGTTGAGAATTCTAGTTCAATAAAATTAAGTTATACAAGTTTGTAAATCTGATTTTCATAAAATTCATTAAAGATGTTTATTAAGAGGTATGTGATATTAAATACATATGATTTTAATTTATGTATTTTATTTTAACATCCTTAGTGTTCCTCTAAGGTTATAAATTTGTCAGAAAATGTACAATACAGTGCACTACAGCAATTCGAAATAATGTCGGCTTTAGTAATTGCACGAAACAAATTTAGAATTGTTTATGTTTAATTTTACATTTAAAAATAATTTAAATTTACCTTTTTTTATTAAACTCTAACTATTAAGTTCTTTTAATTAATCAATTGATATCCAGAAATACGGAAAACATCATTAGATTATATTCTTCACCATAAATGATTTCTTTAAATTAGTTATGTTGTACTTTTCTGCAGATAAAATTAGATTTGCAATTAAAATATTATGTAATTCAGTGCTATTTGGAAATAAATGTTAAGCTTGATACGCTTTAAAGCTCTGCCCTAGTGCTTTTGAATGAAGTTTGATTTTAAAATAAATTGTTTACAATTAATTTGTTATAAACAGAAATCCAAAACTAAGTACAGGTTGTGTGCTTTTTTCCTCTTATAATGAACTTTAATTAACTTTTGGATTGATTTATAGAATTTTTTTGTAATTCGCAAACTGAAACTCAATTCTGAATTTTGCATCATATTTTGAGAAAAAAAAAGATACTATATTTAAGAGTGTTTTTTTAAACTTAAGTGCTACAGTTTCCGTTTAATAGCTTCCTCTATAGGCCTTTCTGCTATGAGATATGTAAAATATATAACATTTTCTGTAATATATAGCATTTTACTGCAACCGCACAGTAATAATAGATGCATTTTGACACTGCTTCACAGCTGTGTAGAGTCATTAAGATTTTTTAATGCTGTAGACGTGAGAAATACGCAATGCCCTCGCCAGAACTCGAACCTGGACCTATCGAACACGCGCCGAGTGTGCTACCATTACATCACGAAGGTATACAGAAGGGAGAGAGAAAAATGCTCCCCCTTTTAAAGGGCTACTGAGGTTAGGAGACTCAATCGCCAATTCCTCGTGGTAAAAGAATGATCATCCACCAGCTTTTAGTTCCTGCACCACTATAGAGTCATTAGGATACTTTGAAGCAGGAGACATGAAAAATTAGCAGTGCCCTCGCCGGGACTAATACATGGACATCTTGAATACGCGCCGAATATGCTGCCGTTACATCACGAAGGCATGCAGAAAGAGCGGAGAAAAAACCGAAGCTGCCTCGTGCAGCAGACCAAATGATGACCTTATTGCTGTAAATAGTGAATTCATTATTGAAGTCTTGCCTTACTTATATATTTGAAACAATCATTCATTCGGAATATTACTGAACAGCATTGTATGAGATTATTCCGAATGAAAATTTATACTGAACTACTCAACAACATATTGAAAGTATATCACAAAATTCATAGCCGTATGCCTTTAAAACAGCTCGGCATTTCATTACATAAAGTGGTCTCAACAAGGAATAAGCATGATGAGGGCTTTTTAACAGAAAATTTTATTTGTTCGATCAAGATATCATAGCAAACAAGCCAAGCTAAAGATGACTGAAGATTATTTTTGGTTGTTCTAAGAAAAAGATGACACCTCTCCTAATTCTCGAAGTAAATGTTTATTCTTGAATACTTCGAAAAACGCATTAGGTCTAGGCCAGATTAAATTTGTATAACAACCATTTTCTGCTGCTCATTGCAGTTATCTATTTGGATAAACTGTCATAATTTTTTCACCTGAAAAACTATCTTAAATTTATTGGCATAACTGTACATAGTATAGCTGGGAAATAATTTAAAGTTTGTACATTTGCATAACATTCTTTCACAAGAAATATTTCTTTAGTCACGAATTTCCACAACTGTAAAAATATTGTGAAATAAATTATATTATGTGAATCATCAAATATATTATTTAAACTACATTTGCATAACATTCTTTCACAAGAAATATTTCTTTAGTCACGAATTTCCCCAACTGAAAAAATATTGGGAAATAAACTATATTATGTGAATCATCAAATATATTATTTAAACTACTTGCTTCGATAAAAATTTGAAATATATCAACTAACTAATTCTTGATATACAGAAATTCGCAATATCTGAGGTAGTTCTTGGAGTTCAGAAAGCCTTGGTAATTTGATTATTTATCGTGTTAATGCGGGATAAAAATACTGGAAAGAATAAAAACCTAAATTTGATATTTGTCACCACGCGTTACTGGCAGAGACTCTTTCATGAAATGTTATTGCCTATAATGCAATCAGGAATCTACATTTCGATTCAAGTATTCGTCTTAGCTAAAATGTACATAGAAATGTTAGAAGAAGCAAAAACATTTCTAATTATTTAGATGTGATTGGCTGTCATATATATTAAATGGATGGCAGCGGACTCTTTTAGTGAACATTTTCTTGATTATGTTTAACGTGGAACGTCATTTAATCACCGTAATCTCGTTTATCCTGCGAGATGGAAATAGAAGACTTTGTTAGTTTTCTTTTGGGGCTGCTACACATGGCTGTGTGAAGATATCCCTTTTTATCTCTGTAAGGCAAAGGTCTACATTATTAATAGCTTAAAGAAAAGTAGTTGCATTTTCAATATTAGATGCATGGAATTCAAAACTTAATCTCATTTTAAGCAAAACTGTGAATAAAAGTTTTCGAAAATTAGTAGGTTTTCTAAAGCGCATTAAAATAATCTATGCTAGTTCAGAAAGATTTATTTCTATAGAGAAATGCACGTGAGATATTTTTTTATCTCATATTTTCTTAACTTTTTTTTTATTTTGGGGAAAGGAAGCCTTATTTCTGATATGTTTTAAACTGAGATAAAAATTTTGTCAGTTTAAATATTTAAAACGACATCCATTTTAATATTATGACATTCCTTTAATTAAATATCAATGTAATTAGCAACGGTGTAAAAGCCAATATAATATTTTATCTAGAAAAGTAGAAATACCTAACGCAAATAACTGTATTAATACCCTACACATGTCTGGATAAATACGTCTAGTTATAAGCTATGTACATTCCTCAGTGAACTGCACAATTGTTTAGAATCTTTGAAATTGAATAATTTAGTACTATAAGCTATTTACGAAATAATTTTAGCCATAAATTAAGAAAAAAATTAAATTATTGGTAAACTGTTATTAAAAATACATTTGTTAATGAAATCAACAGGGTTTTTAATAAAACTCAAAGAAAATGCTAAATACATATTTAATAACTGGTGTATCTGCTTATTTCCTAGATGAGTGGTTTGTTGGGCAAGTTCAATGTCGTACAATCTGAGAACCCGAGTATGCGCCAAACAAATAGTAAAAATATACCTATATTTAGATGAGTACAAGTAAATATAGCAAAATCTGATCATACTGAGTAAAAGAGATAAATTAAATCGAAGGCCTCTCGAGAATTTCTGGTAGGTGGCGAGAGGAAGGACACAGTGGACCCGTCTCATGGGGCGTGTCTTCATCAAAACTGAGAAGGAGCTCGGCTAAAGCTAAACTATCACACAAAAGATGCCCATGAGCGTGTCTAATGTAATGCTTACTACATCTTAGCTATGAATTCAATAAATTCACTGGTCTAGTCGAGATCCTCTCAGATTACGAAGGTAAGAAACAACAACAAAATTGGGAAACATGAATATGATGACAGTCAAAAAGGTATAACTACACTCTTTGCTACCTGCACTATCACTAAAAGGGAAAGCTACAGTCTTGAAAAAAATCGCCTCCCCAAGATGCAGTGCTGCTTCTGCATCCGATAGTTTCACAAGAAGTGCAACCAACTTAGTTCATCAAAAGTAATCCTCTTCATGCTCAACTAGCATACGTAAAACCATCCATAAAATTTATACATGCATTGAGAATAAATAGAAAGTGAGTGGACTATAATACCACGTACACATCGAAGTAAGCACGGTTCGAACAGCAACTTTTTGCATTTATTTTCAAGATTCGTACTTTATGTACTAGAACTTTATTTCGCCACTTGGCGTGACGTGTTACACGCTTATATTCACTAACTATCGCCAACGCCTTAGGGAAAAATTTCTATAGTTTATGGTTAAAGCAGCATTCTGCTACTGCCATATGTACCTATGCGTTCCAAGTTCCAAGATCATATAATACCACATAATTAAATACAATATCAAGAATTTATTTAGCGTATCTTGTACTGTCTTTCATGTTTCGTGGTATTTTCAGTTCTGCATTGTTAGTAATTTTTTTTAGTATATCATGTTAGATTAATATTTTTCTGCATAACTTACGATGTTGATGTGTTTTATAAATGTATCTATATGTATATTTATATGTATATATATAAAGTAAAGTACAGTTAAAATTCTTATCGAATTGTATACTGGTAGCAGCAACAAGTGGTCGTCATAATGAAAAATAAAATAAGAAATAAAAAAATTAATTTAAAATTCATCCTATATTAATTTCAGCATAAGCCAAACACAAATCCCAGGAAACGGAATATCTGTGGCAAACTTCAAGAAATAGGGGGCAAAACATGACAGAATCAAAAATGAAAAATGATATTTACATATTTCTCTCTATCGTCATCAGGGGGTTGGTGCATCAGAAGAAGTAAATAAATAAAATAGCTTTTTCTATACTGAAAAGGGCACAAATTAAAGTTCAAGATTTAAAAGAAATTTAGAAAAACAATAACATTTGTAAAACATACAAAGTAATCTGTTTCTCTATCAATCCTACCCCTGCAGGCCGAAGTAAGCAGTGTAAAAATTGTAGCAGCGAAAACATAGACAAATTCAAGAAGATTGTGAAATAACAGACGAATTAAAAATATTTTGAGTAGGTCGAGATCAAAAACAAAACTTGGAAAAGTAATAAACCGATACTTAAAAAAAATATGCACGTTTTTATTTCAAAAAGTGAAGAAACAAAAACAAAGGCAATTTTTGAAAACATACAGACGGGGTTAAAATATAAAAGCGCAATTTATAAACAAGGAGGAAAGCTTAAAAGTCTGATCAAAGTTTTTCAATATGAGTGGACCGAGACAAAAACATGTAAAAAGAAGTAATCCAATATCTTCAAAAATAAAAAAATAATTCAAAATTTGATCTAAAAATAAAGGAGTTAGTTCTTAAAATCTGTAACACAAAGGAAAGAAAAGTTTTGAAATGAAAAAATATATGTTCTCCTGTATAGTTGCAAAGCCTAAAAATGCTTTAAGATAAAATACGATTTTAAAACTGATTAAAATAAATAAAAATAACTATCCAAACTTTTATCGTAGAAATAAAAATGAATAATTTAAAAAAGAGCATTAAATTGCTTGAACTAAGAATCCAAAACTACCAATTAAGAGTTTAAGTGAAGTAGTAATTCATTTCAGTTTAACGAATGGAAAAAATTACAGCATTTTATTTCAGCGAATGTAAAATATTAGAGTGTAAATTACGATATTTAAAATCTATTAAAATAATTTGTTCGGTTTATTTAATTACGGCAAAATGCTCGAAGGTTATGTGCCTACGGGTAGGTGTGCCTTCGTGGAGGGCCTTTTAATCTAAACTGGATTATGTACACGTATAAGGATTTCTCCCGCCTTCTTCGTATGCCTTCGTGGTGTAGTGGTCAGCACGCTGGGCGCGTATTCCAGAGGTACGTGGTTCGAGTCCCGGCGAAAGCGTTGCTTATTTTTCATCTCTCTTGCTTCAAAATGAACCTAATGACTCTATCAGGACTACTGTTTCTTCTATTTGATTTTGCAAACATAACTGGAGTCCTGAGTAGGAACAGGGAGCTTACTAAAAGCTATGTTCCTGCGTGTGTAGAAGATACAACAAAGATAAGATGGGTTAAAATTCCGCTTTATTTGCTTATCTATTTTACAGACGTTCTCGCACTTCGGGATACAAAGACCAACCACTTGTGGTCTGAACGTAAAAGAATATAAGACTACTAAGTAACTAAAATTTAAATAAGAGCTAACTTTTAATATTTTACACAGATGACTAGCACTAAGACTGGCCTTTTAAATTACTACGTTTGTAGTACGCAAACTGCGGAAAACTACAATACGTCTTTAACTTTCAAAAGGATTTAAACATCTGGCCTTAAAGGAACAGTAACTGATGGCAAGCTCGCGTGAAGTCTCGTAGCAAGAGGGCTCTCTCTCTCTCCTTCTACTGCTCTTGGCAAAAAGCTACAACTTAAATACTTAAACGTTAGCAAGTACAATTTGCATAAACATTTTCACGCGTAAATTCTGATCGGAAGTGGAAAATAAGAGATGATAGTAAAGTTTTATAATAAAATAAACGCTAGTGAACTTAAAATCTTTACAACTCTACAGTGGCACCTGAACTAAAAAAAGGGTGGCGAATAATGTTTCTCCATCACTAGGTTGTCAGCACGCTGAGAGCGTATTCCAGAGGTCCTTGGTTCGAGTCCTGGCGAAGGCGTTACTCATTTTTCATCTCACCTGTTTGCTTCAAAATAAACCTAATGACTCTACACACATTCCCCGAAATTCGAACCCTAAGATAAACTACCACTGCTCAGAGACCTTACTGCTCGGCCGATGGTAGGCTGAAAATAATTAGAAAAACTTCTAGTGTAACATAAAAACAGATAATTGAAAGAAGTAAATAACAGCGAATGAGCTTAATAATGAACTTTGAAAGGTCTCAGTTTGTGTTGAAATGTAGTATTAATTCGCTTCAGTTCAACAAAAGGAAAAATTTTTACTGTTTAGTTCAACGTATGGTAAAGTCACTTAAATAGGAAACAATCTTGATTAATTTTCAAAATGACTAAGTACAATAATTAGCAACCATTCTATTATTTATGAAGTTTTACAGCTTGCTAAATAATGCATGAAGACAAAATGCAATTAACAACAAATGACTATTTTATATTAGCACATATAGACTATTACTTAGTTAAAATGGGACTAAATGCTGAAAAAAATGTAATCATTCATACAAACTCAAACAAACGAGCTTAAACAAACAACAGCGCTACTAAGCAAACTAACGTTGTAAGGTTTTAGTTAAACTAACCAAGTTTATTTTAATTTAAATCTTTTCTATCTCCTCTCTGCTTCAACTTCCTGTCAGAAGAAGCGCGCGTTTTTAGCTTATGCTAATTTTGAAGTTCAGCCAAGCACTATTTAAGCCAGAGGTGGAAACCTCTCGGTGTGTGAGAGCTTTGCCTCAGATCACGGTCACGCTGCTCAACGTTCGCCTGACCAGCTAGCAGTTTAAATTTATAAGCCATAGTGCTTACTACGTGATTGCTTTGTAAAATAAATTAAAGTGCGGTAGTATTTAGTATATCTTGCTACGCACCCTTTTCGGTAGAGGCCAATCTCCGCGAATTGCTCTGCGAAGCAAAGTTTAATTAAGTTCTATTTTAGGTTTAGTATTTAATTTTATTTGATTGTTAAATTCGACCAAAGTGTGGTCTGTTACGTTCTGTATCTCTCCCGAATTGGGAGGTTTGTTATTAATAGTGAATTAATAAAAGAGGATTTCAAATCCCTTCACGTGCAGTTATTCTCCAGCCCAGCAGTTACATCAGAACATAGCGTACCTTCCGCTCCCTGTTCCAGTTCAGGACTTAGAACGTAAGGATAAGAACCCTTTACAGAATTTACCATGTTCTCAAAGAATACACACAGAATGCTAAGTCCTGATAATGGCGCCCGCACAGAAAGAAGAGGATGGCCTCAACAACAAGAAGACGAACCTGAGACACCTGCTGTACCTGTCCAGAATCCTGAGATAGCACCTCCTGGCATAGAAGGATTCGGCTACATCGTACAAACCATGCGAGCAGCCATGAAGCCAGCGGCAAGTTTTGACGGCAAGACAGCCGTAATCAATTTCCTGGAAAAGCTAGACTCCCACTTCATGCTATATCCAGTCCACGAATTTCAGAAAGTCGCTCTTGCTACCAGCGCTTTGAAGGGCCAAGCGCTAAGTTGGTTCAAGTGCATCGGAAAGAATCTCTTGGGGGAACCAGGAAGCCCCACATACACGTATGAAAATTTCAAGAATTCTCTAGTGAAAGCATTTCCCGTGGTGCGAGATCGAGCCAGATTGGAAGCTGAACTGTTTAGCCGATACCAAGAAAGAATAGAAGATTTGTCTAATTTTATTTTGAGGAAAATTCAAGTTTTCAAGCTTTTGTATGGAAGTCGCCCGGATCCTGAAATTATTCAAGTTATACTTCCTAGGCTACTGCCCCAAGTTCAAGATTTCATCGAACTAAGAAATCCAACAACATTAGACAGATTATTTGAGCTCGCGGTACAATTTGAAAGCCGAAGAACAGCCGACAACGAACGACGACGCCAATTTGAGCGAAGAAGTCAGTGGAGTTCGCCAAGACCGCAGCAAAAGCAAAATCAAAGTTACGGGAATAAGGCGAAGCAATGGCCGAAGAAAGATGTGTCTCCTAAAGCGAGCGGCGAACGAAGGGAATTTAATAGAAGAACAAGCAAAGATTCCGAGGGCAACCAGAAGAAAAAGAATTTAAACTAAGAGGGATTTCTTCGAGGAAGGTGAAGAAGTCCGAAGCAGCGCAAAACCCTTCCAAAATCAATTTAAACACCGTGGTCGTTAAGAATTTGAGTTTGCCGAAGATTGAAGTTCTAATCAACAACATACCGGCGACAGCCCTCTTGGATACAGGAGCCCAAAGCAGCTTCGTATCGGAAAGATTCTTTAAGAAGCACTTTCGACGTTACAGAATTTTTAGTGCAAGAGACACGGATGTCATAGCGGCCCAAGGAGAAAAATGTAGCTGTTTAGGAAAAGTACCATTGTTCGTGCGTATCAACAACGAACAGGTAAGAATCCTGTTTTATATTGTGCGTAACCTGCAGACTTGTATTATTCTAGGTGTGGACTTTTTTAGTTTGGCAGAAGCAAAAATTGATTTCAAGGGGGGAGAACTAACATTAAATATGAAGCCAATTGAAGCGAAGAATGATAAGCCCCCGCAGCTGGACTTGGAACATTTACAAGCAGAGGAAAAAGAGAAAATCCAAGGTCTGGTAAGTCACTTTGCGAATTTATTTAGTGATGTACCAGGCTTTACGCAGGTGGTGAACCACGACATTGACACGGGGGACGCTCAGCCAGTTAGGCAAAAGCCATATAGATATGATAGGACAAAAGAGGAAATAATTGAACATCATATTAAAGAGATGTTAAAGAATAAAATCATCACGCCAATTTCTAGCAGTTATGCTAGCCCCGTTGTCCTGTGTAAGAAAAATAATGATTACCCGATTACGCACCCGAAGCGGTGGCGTTTTGCTATAGATTATCGCAAGTTAAATTCAGTTACAAAATATCCTGTATATCCGTTGCCGATAATTGAAGAAATTATTCGAAATATTTCGTCTACAAAATACATGACTACATTAGATCTCACGAGTGGCTATTTTCAGATTGGGGTAAAACCCGAGGACGTACACAAAACCGCGTTCATAACGAAATCTGGTACGTACGCATTTCTTAGAATGCCGTTCGGATTATCCGGCGCGCCGGCAACGTTCCAAAGATGTATGGACATCGTCTTAAGACCAGTCCTTGGTAAAAGCACTTTCATATATTTAGACGATATTATAATTACGAGTAGTACTCTAGAACAACACTTACAAGATTTAAGAAAAGTATTTTCATTGTTAAACGAAGCTGGTTTAAAGATAAATGCGTCTAAATGTAAATTTGCCGCAAAAGAGTTACGTTATTTAGGATTTAAAATTTCCCAAAAGGGAATCGAAACGGATCAGTCAAAAATAGTAGCCATTAGAAATTATCCTGTTCCTAAAACAGCGAAGAAATTATCGTCGTTTCTCGGGATGTGTTCATATTACCGGGCTTTCATTAAAGACTTTGCAAAAATAGCTGAGCCACTGCTAAAGTTGAAAAGAAAAAAAGCTAGGTTTTCGTGGTCAGCAGAAGCCAACTTGGCGTTTCAAAAATTGAAAGACGCATTGACTCAAGCTCCCGTCTTAAAATTTCCAGAAGGGGATAAGGGATTAGAGATTTCAGCGGACGCTTCAGATTTCGCGATTGGTGCAGTGCTTTCCCAAAATGGTCAGCCCGTGGCTTTTTTCAGCCGAACATTAAATGAAACCCAAAGAAACTATTCCGCAACAGAGAGAGAAACTCTCGCAGTGTTAGCATCAGTACAGAAATTTCGTGTGTTCTTTGGAAGTTCTCCAGTAACTGTATATACCGACCACGCGGCGGTCACTAGACTCTATTCTGGAAAAAATTTATCACCCAGATTAATAAGGTGGGCTCTCAAATTACAGGAATATAACCTAATAATTAAACATACGCCGGGAAAAGAAAATGTTGTGGCAGATGCTTTAAGCAGAATTAACTTAGATGAAAATGGAAGTGTAATTAAGATAGCCATGTTAACATCCAAAGTATTAGATTCTCGTGAAACAGTAATAGCCGAACTCAAAAAAGATCCGGAGTTCAAAAATATATACAATTATTTGGCCGACCCTGAGAATTTCAATCATCCGGATATTGTGCCGATAAGAAATAGGGCCGAAAATTACGAATTAATTGACGGACTGTTATTCTATACGAAAGCTACTAATGAGAATCATGAATATAGACCGGTTATCCCAGCTAGCATGAGGTTGAATGTATTAGAAGAGTTGCATGATTGTGCCATTTCGGCTCATTTAGGTATAAGAAAAACTGTTCAGAGAGTTCGCGAGGCAGTTTTCTTTCCAGAACTGCAAAAGTTTACTAGGGCGTATGTCCAGTCGTGCCCAACATGTCAATTAAATAATTATGTTAATTTCCGCCCGGCCGGGTTCCTAAATAGTATTAAATCAGAATTCCCAAATCAAATAATAGGCATCGATTTACTTGGACCTTACCCTCGAAGTAAAGTTAATAAAAGCCGATATCTTTTAGTTATAGTGGATCATTTTAGCAAATGGTTAGAGTTAATTCCGTTAAAACGCGCGTCTGCAAAAATTGTAGTAGATTCAATTCTAAATAAGTATATTTTAAAATACGGGGCGCCCCTAAAAGTTATTTCAGACAATGGTCCTCAGTTTGTTAGTAAAATGTTTGAGGAAATGTGTGCAAAACTGGGCATACGTCATCTAAAGATGGTCCCGTATCGTCCGCAGTCAAACATAGCGGAACGGGTGAATAGAAATGTAGTGAAAATAATTCGTAGTTATGTGAAAAACTATCACTCTACCTGGGATAGCCATATAAATGAATTTGCATTTGCCCTTAGGACCGCCAAACACGATACTACACAAAAAACACCCGCTGAACTCTTCTTAGGAAGAAAGATCTTGACCCCCCTAGATAAACTGTTCTTTGTACAGGAAAGGGCAGAAGAATTTAAAATGAGTGATATACAAAAGTTAATACGGGAAGCGACGGAAAATATAGAAATGGCCCAAAGAAAACAGAAATTGTACTATGACCTAAAAAGAAGAGAGGTCAAGTACAATGTGGGAGATGAAGTGTTGAAGATTAAACACAACTTGTCAAATGCCCCAGAGGAAAAGGTGGGGAAATTTTTTCCGCGTTTTGAAGGCCCGTTCACAATTGAACAAATTACGGGGGCAGTGGTTATATTAAAAAGAAATGATGGTCAAACGCTCAAAGCGAATGTGGACCAAATAAAACCGTTCTATAATCGCAGCAAAATGGCTGTATTTAAAGATTCGTTTCAGGATCCGAGGCAATCGACTAGCCAGGAAGATATACGTCAGCAAAAACAGCAGGAACCAGCTACAACGGCATCGAAATGTCAGAAGAAGAAAGCTCCCCCCCAACAAAGAAATAAGAACCAAAAAGGTGGTTTCAAAAGAAAGTCTCACGATGCAGGTGAACAAATCTACGAACGGAATTACGAGCGCACCAAGAGAAGAAAGCAGAATGGGCAAGGGAAGCCCAATGTATCCAAAAGAACTGTGGAATCATCGGACAGGTGCCTGAGAAGCAAGAAACGTCGATTGCAGCCTGAGAATCAACTTCCCGAATACAGCAGGAACCAGGACAAGCAACGAGCAAGGGCCCAGGAGAGAAGGGCCCAGTCCACCAAACGTCCAGCGGAGCAACCTCCTCTACAAAGGAAATTGCCGAGGATACAACGACGGAATTTCAAAAGAAAAAGAGACGAGCAGGCTCCGAAAGAACAACGAAAAACGAGGAAACTGAACCAGGCCACAACTTACTCAAGTTTTAAAGATTGGGCCAAGAAAAGGATGGACGATCATAATAAGATAAGTACAATTTCGTATTCAAAAGTTTAGTTAATTTTTGAGTATACTGCAAGTTGCAGGACTGATTTTACCTCAAGCGAGGTTGACTTTTACGCCAAGTGAGCGATAAGTTCTCATATGGAAAGTAAAATGTTTTGTTAAAAGAAATTGTAATTCTTAAAGATTTAAAATTACTTAATTTTGTAAATAGATTAATTCTGTAAAAGCAATGAATTGCTGAAAAGAATATGTTAACTAAATGATTTTGTACGACGCTTTGTCTAAAGACTTGTAAAATGTCTAGAATGAAAATTCGGAAAATTGAAAAACACGATTTAGTCTGTAGACTATTAATTCAATGTAATTTGATATTTCAAGAAAGTACCTTGAGAAAGGAATAGGAAGCACTTGCTGTAAGCTTAGAAATTTAACCTATATTTCTGTAAGCTTAGAAATTTAACTTCTATTTGCATTTCAGGATTGCTGTGAAATTGTTAATGTGTTATGAAATGTAACAAATAATATTATGCTAGCAATGCACGTTAAGTGCAATATTAATGTGAATGTTGTGTGCAAACTGCGAATTTGTATGCATGAAAAGTTAAAGATTCACTATTTTAGAATGCAAGTGTTAATTAGGCTCTCCACCAAATACACTTAAAGTGTTAGACATAAAGCTAGTGAGAACCTTAGGATTAGCTGGTTATAGGGCGTTTTTTTCAGGTCTCGTATGTCAAGTTCTAACTAATGTTAGTCGATTGTAGGTGGAAGAGTTGAACACCCCCGAACACATAAAAACCCGCAATGGCGGTTTGCTTTACATCCAACACCGGTGAGAGAGCATACGGGGGAAGAATTTAATTGTGCTTGAATGATAATGTGTGTGTGCAAAATTACACAGAAAAAAAAAAAAAGGATTTGTACCACTTAGAATTATTCTGTTATTATGTCATACTAAAGTTGTTTTCCTTCCAGATTTTGCTGGAAGGAGTAAGACTGTTTGAAGAATAAGACTTGAAAAAAAAAATGTTGAAGATTGTTGTTCCAGAAAATTTCGTCTGTATTTTACACAAACATATATTGCCTTGTAAGAGTTGGCCTAAGTTTAGAACAGTGAAATTTTCGACTATTTAGAATTGCTAGTTTTCAACATGGTCCGTTTGGACCAAAGTAGTTTAACTATCGCAATTCTGGCGGGAAGTATGTAAGGTTTTAGTTAAACTAACCAAGTTTATTTTAATTTAAATCTTTTCTATCTCCTCTCTGCTTCAACTTCCTGTCAGAAGAAGCGCGCGTTTTTAGCTTATGCTAATTTTTGAAGTTCAGCCAAGCACTATTTAAGCCAGAGGTAGAAACCTCTCGGTGTGTGAGAGCTTTGCCTCAGATCACGGTCACGCTGCTCAACGTTCGCCTGACCAGCTAGCAGTTTAAATTTATAAGCCATAGTGCTTACTACGTGATTGCATTGTAAAATAAATTAAAGTGCGGTAGTATTTAGTATACCTTGCTACGCACCCTTTTCGGTAGAGGCCAACTTCCGCGAATTGCTCTGCGAAGCAAAGTTTAATTAAGTTCTATTTTAGGTTTAGTATTTAATTTTATTTGATTGTTAAATTCGACCAAAGTGTGGTCTGTTACGTTCTGTATCTCTCCCGAATTGGGAGGTTTGTATTTAATAGTGAATTAATAAAAAAGGATTTCAAATCCCTTTACGTGCAGTTATTCTCCAGCCCAGCAGTTACATCAGAACATTGCGTACCTTCCGCTCCCTGTTCCAGTTCAGGACTTAGAACGTAAAGATAAGAACCCTTGTAAGTAATTCACCATGTTTGCAAAGAGTATACACAGAGCACTAAGTCCTGATAACGTCACCATGTTTTCTTCATTAAAACCAAATCACCACTTACCAGATATAAATTCCTCATATATTGTTTCCATATGTATTTCTGTTAAACTCCTGAGATGAATAAGCTTAGCTTTTTCAAAAGTCAATCACAATTAGTCTAACCACTAACAAAGGAGGTAGGAACAATGATCCAACGAAAATGCAGTTTGATTTGCTGTCAGAAATATCATTAAACAGACAGTTCATTTTAGAACAGTTTTAGCTTTAGAACACCATAACATGTTAAAACTGTACACGAAAACCACACTTAATAGGAATGAAGTGATAATCAGTTCTCCCAACAGAGTGAAATGATGCCATTTTGTTGCTATTTATAGCAAAATTAACAACCTTTTAAGGCACGTAACTCTCTCGATTTACATAAATATTTGCTCAACTGTATGAAATTACTGAAAGAAGTAGATTCTGGGTGAAGAAGCTGATAGCAATATGTTTTGACTCTCTTACAGGATGTTTCTGAGCAGTTGAGAGATCGTAGAAGTAACTAATATTAAAAAGTGTTAGTTATTTATCATCAATCAATCAGTGATACATTCCATTTCTCAGGATACAATGACAATAAAGAAGCTAATTAAGTTTTTCTTTTTTCTTTTTTTAAATTTCTAAGATTTTCGACCTTATGAGTTGATTTGCATATCCGATTTGTGCCAGAGTATTGTTACAGGATTTTCAATAATAACTATTAACGCAAATTTGAAGTGAAGTTATAAATAAAAATGTTTCTATGTGTACCTGAGGGTGATAATGAATCTGAAATTTATCATTTCAAAGATCTTAAACGTTTTCCTGCCCAAACTATAATACTAAGAGTAATGACCAAATTTTTTACTTTAGCATAATAACAATAATATGTAGTTTCTATAAATAAAATATTTTGATCATACGTTGAGTGTTACTTGGTAAATAAGCGAGTTTTTAATAATGAATGTTTAACTTTTTTTGTTGTTTTTGTTTTCAAAAACATGTTAATAGGAATACTCCCCTTCATAATGATTATAATTTTCAAAGAAATTACTTTTTTAACGCTCTGAATTTACATAACGTATTCTCTGTCTCTGGGTAGTAGTAAAGATTAAATTGCGATAAAATTGCACAAGCTTGCATATAGAGCCAGGACGAGGGTGAGGCACGTAATGCACTTTTCTCGAGTGAACAGTTGAACGGGTACCGCAGCACCAAATTAGACCCACCCCCTATATCCCCACCACGAACTTTGGTACGGCAATCAGCGTCTCTAACCACTGTCCTGGTTAAGCGGCAATTTTCCCACTTAATTGCGCATATGAAATTCAGTCTATAGTAATAGGTATAATTTATTGATTAAGAACGAAGAAAGAATTCATCAGAAAAATTATGAATTACTCAAAAAAAACGAAGTCTGAAATTATTTCGTTTATGCTAAATGTTTTTTATGTGAAAATTTTATTCGAGATTCATGGAACAAAGTGACATCGGATGCTAGCAGTAACTTCTTAAAAAACTCCCCGAATTCGTTATAACTGAACGCAATCTCATCTACGTGTTATCACACAGAACCATTGAAAATACACTGAAGTGCCACTGAATTAGGGATAGACATGGCTATGCGAATTGCGTAGCACTGTTCCACATTTATGCTCACGTGAAGGCTCTGTGGTAACTGCATATGTAGCTAGTACTGTGATCATTTTTAATCCGTTATTTCAACTGGCAGTATGAATAGAATTTCCGATTTAGACGTCTTTGATCACGAACAAATAAAAGCCCTGGACGCATGGTCGACAGTGTCAAGAGTATACCGAGAATATACTGATGTTGGGAAAAAAACTAGTGTTCGGGCAAACTGCAAAAGCCAATTAGCCTTGAACGAGTGTAGTGTGAGACGGCTCAGCCGTATTTTACTTAGCCAGTGAAGCTAAAGATTAGCTCAAATCACCACCCAGCTGAATCAGGGGAATCATCAATACGGCCTGTCGTATAGTCAGTAAACGGACCATGCAACGCTCGCTTCACCGTATGAGCTTCGGAAATCTTAGACCCACGAGAGTGTCATGTCCTCCATCGGGCTGCACGCCTTGCCTGGGCAAGAGGAAATGAAGAATAGACTCTAGAGGACTGGAAACAATTAGCCTGAAGTGATGAATCTTGATTCCGACTACTTAATGTCGACGGGAAGCTGAGAATATGGCTTAAAACTCATGAAACCGTGGATAATATAGTCATAGATACGAAGTCTAAGATACTAAAATTCAAAAGTTTTGGATTGTAATTTAATGCACTGTTTCAGCGAAACCTCTTATGGGCTTCAAGTAAATTACCTCTTCCGGTTGTCCACGACTGCTCAGAATACAATCCACACTTTATGTGAATTCAGTAAGCTTTAATACCGAAAACAAAAGTTTTTGAAAGCTTGATATTGGAGTTGTCGCTTACGAAAGTATGCTGGTTTACATTATACCCAGGCAGTCATCATTGTCAAAATAGTAAACACGCTTTTCATGCTTATTCGCTGAAAAGTACTATCTGACTTTTGGACCGAAAGCACTACGTCATTGGCCTACGTATATAGTTTGACTGGAGGTAATAAGCAAAAGGCAGTGCATTCTTTTCTGTTTTGATTTTTACATAATATTAACCCGAAATTATTAACAGGCAGTGCCAAATTTCGATAAAACAGTGAGCTTGAAAAATGCGCATTTACGAAAAATAAGAAACAGCTAATACGCATAAGCAGTCTCTCTCCTCTTTTTAATCTCTTAAAAGATTTTTTAAAAAAAACTAATTTAACACTTCTGTTAGTTTTATGTTGTTTAAATGATTATGAAAAAGCATAGTAGGGCCTAAGGGAAATGATGCCGGCGTGTAAAACTCTCTCGTATATACGTTTTACATGGGGAAAAATACGAAAATGCCCGTGTAGCCAGCCCGTTCGTCTGTAGTAGAACTGAGGTTGGAAAAACCAGTGTTCAATGATTTTACTGCTCGGCAACTGGTGGGCTTAATTCTTATTTTAAACAAGTTCGTAACTATCATCATTTCTGTCCTTAGGAAAGTCATCCTTAATGGATCAGTTTGTATGTCATTTTTAATAATACATGAAATTTAGATTTCAGCTAACGAAATTCTCTTCCAGTTCCTCAACTAGAACCTCACGATTACATTATTAACGTTTGTTTTCGGTATCGATACTTGTTTTTAGAGGAATACAAATGTTATAAATCTGAAACTGTAAGTGAGCACTAATTAAGTTTAGCTTGTTTGTGCTCTATTTTATTTTGCAACTTCATTTTTGGAATAGACATTTAAGAAAAATAAACGCTTCTATATTTACTTTGTGGGTTGTAAACGTATCTAATATTTATCTTAAAATTCAAACTGTTCCAATAGCATTGCAAACTGGGCATCTCACTGCAATTTGGGCAAATTGTGTTGAATAAGGAAATCAAAATTAAGTAGATTTGTTCTATTTTTCGAATTGAGTGCTTACAACACTTTGTATTTATTTATGCGATAGTTTAAAATAGGCTTATCTATATTGTAAAAGCTAAATTTTCTTAGTCGCTCTTAAAACGTTTAAAAAATGATTTTTTTTTATTCTGGAAAGATATGACTGTAAAATTTTTTGTTTGCTTCTTGTAAATGGAAATTTAATTGCAGACAATGGGGTCTTAGATGCTTTTGTTATGAACCGATTTCAATGTACTTTTAAAAGCCTACAAAATGAATTCCTTTATTTAAAAAAGTGGAATTATGTAATAGTTTACTCATATAAAATAAACTTGAAAGCTCATAACAGACAGACAAACATATGGAAGTCAGAGAATCTATTACGCAGTGAAGCATAAGTAGTGATATGCTTTATGACTATGCTTTATGTTAAATATAGTTTGAAGGTGAGAAAAAATTTAAAGGACTACTTTTTTATTGTTTCCCCTCTCTTTTTTCTGTCTAAGTGCTTCTCTTTTAATTTTCTTGGCAGTTTTTTATTTTGGGGAAATTAATTCCATTTACGACAAACAATCAACAGTGACTTGATCAAAACAGAGAAATTAATTGTTCAATCAAACATTATTTACATCTTTCAGTTAAATGAACTCATTTACTCGTCAGAAATAACCTTCTCATAAAAATAAGTAAATGCTTAGATTTATGTCCAAAAAAAGGGTATTCTCTTTCATTCCTTAAAAAAAGGTCTTAGTGTAAAAGAAATAAAAACATTATTTTGCGTCGTTTGAACAGAATGTGAAGATTTCACTAGTCTCAAATATTTTTTCATACCTCCTATTAAACTTATTTTTTCGTATTTTTTCTTATTTATTTCTTGGCCAGTATTCACACTGCCTCTTAATAAAACTGACAACTTTTAAAATCTTGCATAAGTAGCTTTAGTTTAAAGCGAATTAAAAATTCTTATTTGTGAAAGTTTATGTAACTATGAGATGCTTTTTTTGGGGTTAACTTATATATCACAAGAAAGCCTGCATTATTCATTTCGACTAAATATTTTATTACGTAGTGAAATGTATCGTGTATGTTGATAAATAGGTGCATATGAAACTCTACGAAAGTTAACAAACACAAGTAAGCAAATTGATTGCAATTTATTGTACAAGTTACTTCATTTCACTTTTCAGCAAGTATCTGGCTACTCAGAAAAATACATGTGTGACGTGTGTACTATAAATTCAGCATATTAAGTTGCTCGGATTGGCTAAACAATCTTCAGTGTTTAGTCAATCCGAAAAACTACAAGAAAACTGAAACTTCTAGCCAATAACGTCACAGAATGTCTCAAATATTATTTCTCTGTAGATATTCATATAACACATATTGATAAAGAAGCAATTACATGCAATATGAAGTATGTAGGGATTTTCAAGTTAGTCTTTTTAACAAATCTCCATCCTCTTTAATTCTGAAATTAAGATTATGTTCTAACAAAGGGTGTTTCTATAAAATGAATTATATTTATGCTCAAAGCGAAAACAACGTAAAAACGTAAATAATAATCTTTACAATATAACCTCATAATACAAAATTCAAATCATTTTACCTTTTTAGAATAAATTATGAAAGTGTATTGGAAAACTTATGTTATTTACCAACACTAGGATAAAAATAAGTCTAAACGAGCACACAGACAATAGGAAATGAAATTTCAGCCATTGATTTCATAAATTATGAGAGATTCAGCAGTGAAATTTAGTCACCCTCAGTCTGAGCTCGTTTCTCAAATCTCATCTACTAGCTCTCTGAAAGCCATTATTCGAGAGTTCAGTCAAACCTCTGAGTCACCTAAGTTGATCGCTCTATGTGGTCAATTGAATTTTGCAAATGAGGCAAGACCTGTCTGCCATAAAAGTGATGAATTTGCTGAAATTTTCCGAAAGAAATTGGCTTATATTCGATTATTCATTATACGATTAGCATTAAGCATTACATTACTACTGCGTACACTAAAGAGAAAATTACAAACTCATGAAGCCAGTATATTATCGCTAAAAGCCGATTCTGTCACGAGCTACCAAAATTGAAAAGTATTGAGCTTTCTATCAGTCATACGCGTTTCACTTTAGAAAATATTCGACTTTCAAGTCGTCATGACAACCGAAGAAACAAGTAAGGAATCCCTTAGGACAATTTCAGGTGGATATGAGGTATTTATTAAGGACAATGCTAAAGTTTTATTCCACTGTAATCACTATAGGCGCCTGGATATTCAGAATTTTGATTTTTTTTTGGTTTCCTTTTAGTTTGTCAGTATCATTACTAGACAGCCTCCAGTTTTATACCCAAACATATTTTTCATAAAAATTGTTCGCTGTAGTTAAAGTGCCGAAATTCCTGTTACATCTTTAAATTTAAGAAGAGGCATTCTAGTAAAAAAGGAATTTCTGGTTTTAAACATTTCTTCGATACAAATTCTTAAGTATTTATATTTAAATCCTTACAGACTACTATACACTGTTCTAGCGTATGCGTGCTTTGAAGGCATTTTTGTACTACAGTTTATTTTGCATTTTTACTTTCGTCGTTAATTTATTAAACAATGATATAGATATGTAGATAAATGTATGTGTATATGTGTCTGAATGAGTGTAAGACAAAATAGCTTAATATTTTAGGCAACCAGAAGTCGATATGCCAAAGTGCAAGAGAAATGAGTAATAAAAGGTACTCAAGAAAAGTAAAACAAGGTGTTATGTATCTATAGCAAGATAACTATGTTTTTGAGCTACACAATGAAGAACGGAGTGCATATTTGCGGATGT
>KK118778.1:271058-291581 GCA_000611955.2 Stegodyphus mimosarum | reverse complement strand
TATATGTGTGTGTGTGAGAGTGTGTAATGATATAACGCACATTACGGTTATTTCTGTATACCTATAACTACGATCAGCGGCCATTTTGACCGCTTGTTCCGAATAGAAGAAAAGGCTCGCTTTTTGCTAATATTATGTAGCGTTAATGCTTATAATGATACATTTTGCTTGTTGACGCATTGTAAATAATTTAAAGATTGTAATAAAGGGTAGTTTTAATCCTTCTTCTGTGCAGTCACTATTCTCCAGATTTCACAAAAAAGATAGACAGTAGATCTGTACAACGATAATAATAAAAAATTTCTCCCTACCTGTTATTCACATTCGATTAAATAAGGTGACAACAGAGGCCTTAGGGGTTACAGGGGTGCAAGCAAACTTCCTTTGGGAGCAAATTTTTCGAGGCAATTTTAAAAATTAGAGTTTATTTCAAATCCAAAGTACTAAAGTG
This sequence comes from Stegodyphus mimosarum, assembly GCA_000611955.2. Classification (NCBI taxonomy): domain Eukaryota; kingdom Metazoa; phylum Arthropoda; class Arachnida; order Araneae; family Eresidae; genus Stegodyphus; species Stegodyphus mimosarum. Next base: position 291,130 of record KK118778.1, on the reverse strand, counting down.
ATTGCAGCGCTGGGCAAACATTGTGCATGTATAGGTAAAGCGACGGTTAATACGGAGAAGATAAAGAATGAAGTTCAAAAATCAATATTTTTATTGTACGTAATTTAGAAGCTTCAGTTATTCTAGGCACGGGCTTTTTGTAGACAGCAGGAACACAAATTAAATTTCAGGATGAAACGTTACAACTCCAGATGACTCCGATGAACGTCGAAGCTGTGGAACCCCCAAAAGTGAACTTGGAACATGTGAACACCGAAGACAGAAGAAAATTACAAGAGTAGGTAAGAAGTTTTCTGAATCGGCTGGCCTAACTCGCCTCGCATCATTAATTAATTTAAAAAGTGAGGAGCCCGTGAAGGCCAGACTATATAGATGTGACCGCGTAAAGGAGATCATTGAGGAGCATATTCAGCACATGCTCAAAAATAAAATTATTAAACCGATAAGTAGCCCTTATGCTGGAATAAAAGCACTTTGCAGGAAAAAAATGGTCAGCCTCTCTCAAATTTTAAGGCCTGGAGGCTAGCAATAGATTACAGAAAACTAAACAGTTTAAATAAGTACCCCGTTTACCCCCTACCTATTATTGAGGAAGTGATACGAGACATTGGGTTAACAAAGTGCATTACCACGTCAGGGTACTTTCAGATAGTGTTGAAACCCGAGGATGTGCCGAGAACAGCAGTCATTACGAAATCAGGCACACTTGCTTTTCTCACAATGCCTTTCGGCTTATGTGGAGCCCCGGCGATATACCAGCGAACGATGGATATCATTTTAAGACCTATCCTCGGTAAGTGCACGTTTATTTATCTCGGCTACATTATAGTCTCAAGCGAAAAAATTGAGGCACACATTAAAGATTTAAATGAAGTTTTTACATTATTAAGAGATGCAGGCCTACAAATAGATGCTAGTAAGTGTAAATTCGAAGCAGAAAAACTCAAGTATTTAGCCTACAAGGTTTCAAAACGGGTAATTGAAACGGAAGCCTCGAACGTAATCGCAATAAAGAATTACCGACCGCTCAATACGGCCAAAAAACTTTCCTCTTTCTTAGGCAGGTGTTCTTATTATAGAACATTTATAAAAGATTTTGCACAAATAGCGGAACCGCTGTTACAATTGAAAAGAAAGAAAGCCAGTTGCTACAAACACCGCGTTTGAGAGAATAAAAACTGCTCTAATTCAAGCGCCGGTTTTAAAATTCGCGCAGGGGGACGAAAATGTCGAAATTTCGGCTGATGCTTCAGATTTTGCTGTAGGTGTGGCTTTGGCCCAGAATCAGCAGCCCGTGGTGTATTTTTCAAAAACGTTAAACCAAACGCAGCGCAACTACATGTCAACGGAAAGAGAAACTTTGGCCTACTTTTAGCGGTGCAGAAGTTTAGAGTTTATTTCGGTAAAGCACCGATAGCCGTATATACAGATCATGCCGCCGTGGGTCGACTATACTCCGGCAAAAAATTATCGCCACGATTGATAAGATAGGCTTTAAAATTGCAAGAGTTGAACTTGATAATTAAACACACACCTGTAAAGGAGAATACTGCAGCACACTGTTTATACCGAATAAAATTAGGCGAAGAAGGAAAAGAAATAAAATCTGCTACATTAACATAAAAAGTATTAGATTCCCAGGAAACAATTATTTCTGAATTATCCCTGATCCATAGTATAGGCATATTTATGCATACTTGCAAGACCCGAATAATTTTGAACATCAGAAAATAGTGGCCATAAGGAATAGAGCAGCAATCTATGAAATAGTTGATAAATTATTATTTTATACTAAAACCGCAAATGGGAATAGCGAAATAAGACCAGTAATTCCATCAGGGTTGCGACTTAGTAATGTAGAGGAATTACACGATGCTCCAACTGCCGGTCATTTAGGGATTCGGAAAACGGTGCAAAAAGCGCGCGAAGTGCTTTTTTTCTCGCAACATCAAAGAGTGGTTAGGTCCTGCCATATATGCCAGTTAGTTAACGATGTAAATTATAGCCCGGCCGGGTATCTAAATAGTATAGTAACTACTTTCCAAATGAAAAAATTGGTGTAGACTTATTAGGTCCGTTTCCGGACCCCTGCATAAGATCTACCAACATACTACTCTGATACTAACCCCTGCATAAGATCTAGCAACAGGCGAATGAAGAGGAAAGGCAATTAAGACATCAGAGTTCATGAATCCAGGAACCAAGAAACGAAGGCAAGGACAAGGTGCAACGCAAGTCTCACAGAGGAAACTCCGATTAGAAGAGAAGCCTTTGAAGAGAAAGAAGTTCCTAAGGGACTGAGGAGATCCCAACACTGACCAGCCAAAAACTCTTCGGCCAGTCCGAGGAGGTTCTGCGGCAATAGCCGGCAATCGTTCAGCCCAGGCGGAAGCTCAACAACAGAAGAAAACAGCATCGGACAGAGGTTTGAAGAGAAAAGAGCAAGCGACGGAGAACAATGGTAGTTTCCAGCCTCGGAAGAGAATTCTAGTTAGACAGTTGAACAAAGTTCTTTCCTGGAAGGAATTCATAAACAAGAGGATGACGGAATGCGCCGTGCAAAAGATAAGTCAAAATTATTCTATTTAAAATTATTTTAAAACTAGTACGGAGTTGGCTGAATATATTTATTTCAGTTTTGTCTCCGGAAGAGGACAATTATCATTTATTTAAGCAAGAAGCTTTTCTATTCTTTTGCATTAAGCAAGAAGTTTTCCTATTCTTTTGTATGAAGCAAGAAACTTTAGCAATCTTGGCGGATTTAGAACAAAATTTTATCTTGGGTCTTATAAACTGTCGTAGGTGTAATTTAAAGAAAACGAACTTCGTTAGGAATTCGTTTAGGAATTTGTTGCATGCTATTAATGTGAGGTTATTTTTCAGGAGTAACGTAAGAAATTGTTTATGTAAGAACGTTTGAATTCTTAAATACTTAAAGTATTTTGCATGCTTGAAATATGTGCTTTGAATGAAAGAGTAGTCTAAGTTACTTGTGAAATATACTAAAAGAAAGTAAAAGTTAATTGAGAATGAATGTAAAGTAAAGCGTTAGACTCTCCAGTCAATACTCTACATTAATTTTTACTATAGTTAACACCTCAGGCTGAGATTTGATTATGAGATGTCTCTCCAGGTCTAGTGAGTCTAATTCTAACTAGTAGATGAAGGTTAGTCGGTAGAAGTTTTACTCATTTTACATAAAACACACTCGCATTTGCAGAACAAATTGCTGGAGAACAAGGGGGAGTCTTAATAAGGGTAGAAAGATTGAATTGAGCAAATGTATTCCCATATAGAAAGAGTTCGAACTGTTTAAAATGTTAAAACTAGTAGCATTGTAAATTATGTGAAAAATGTCTAAACTATTTTCCTTCCAGATACTTGGAAGGAGACAAGACGACAGAGTGGAAATAAAGAACTGTATATTTGTGCAACATTTAGCATCTGTAAAACCTTAAATTTAGGCCAAAATTGTAGTTTAAGATTGTAAAGGTGGACCCTCATTTAGATTTAGAATAGAAATATCTTATACAGGCTTTTAAAGCCTTGCTATGCGATAGTTAAGTTCTGGCGAGGGACGATGCAAGATTTCCCTTATTTTGCATAGCAAATTTAATCGAAGTCTGATACCTTTCCTGAACCTTTTAACTTCCCCTTGTATTTTGTCGCCAGGATGTAAATTTAAAGTTAAATGAAGTGAATATTTAAACGGGTTTATCCACAGCGTGTTTTTGCTAGTCAACGTATGTTTCGTTGCTATCTCGCTGTTAAGCCTTTTGGCCATTTCGGATTATCACGACGCCTGTTAGGTTTTTGAGAGTCAACCTATTAGGCGTAAATTAAAGTGCTAATCAAGCACTATTCTATTCTATCTTCGACTTGAATTATATTCTACATTTAAGTTTCCCACCGCAAGTTGACGGTGTTTTGTAACGCAAGATGATTGTGCCTTTTTGTTAAACTTTGAATTAATAAAGTATTACTTTTCACTCTTCTTCTGTGCTGGTAATTTGTTCACGCATGTGCAGGAATTCGCTAGGTTTATTGTAAGACCTAGAGCTATTTTATGTGAAGTAGTAAAGACAGATCTTACAACTAAAATTTTAACTTTTCAATCGCTACGTGCATGATTATTTATATCTCGAAATCTTGACAATAAAGCTTAAAACTGTATAAGATTTACTAATAAAAAAGTACTGTAAAATTAAATTCTTTTCTTTGTAAAGTGTTTCTCATAATACACTAATTAGTCCTACAATGTAATGACACATAAATGAATATATAAAGTGGATCTAAAGCATACAGGTAAAGAAGTGTGTAAATTATATTGCTCAGTCATCGAGTCATTTCGACATCATTACTACTGATATGATAATATTGCTTGTTTTAGCGCATCATCATCCTCAAACATACACTGAAGAGCCGAAATTTTATGACCACCTACTCAATAACTTGTACGAGCTTTCGTCTGCAAAACAGCTGCAACTTGCCTTGCCGTGTATGCCACAAGTTCTTGGTAGATGACTAGAGACTTGTTATAAATATCTAAGGAGCGGCAACGCAAAGTCGAGACTGCTACATCACACAAATGCTATAAAATGTACTTTAAACTCCGGCGAGTTAGGTTTCCAGGCCATAAACTGGAATTCATCCTTATGATCGTAGAGCCACTCTAACACATGTGATCCTTGTGACATGGGGCACAGTTCTGCTGAAAGATTCAATTTCCAGCTGGGAAGACAGACGCCATGTAAGGGTGCAACTGACCGCAGTTATGTTCAGATAGTCCGCAACTTTAATGGTTTGTTCTACCATAATTAAGAGTCCCAGAGCCGCCCATGAGAATATTTCCTGAAGCATAATACCGCTTCCATCAGCCTGTGTATGGCCTGCTGTACAAGGTGGGAGCAACTGTTCGGCTGGAAGACGGCGTATCCTGACATGACTATCGGCGTCATGAAAGAGAAATCGTGATTCATCCGACCAGGAAATTTATTCGTGATCCAGTCTCGGATCCAGCGTAGGCGTAGTTGACAGTGACGCTTGGTCAACAGAGGCATACGAGAGGGACGTCTGTTGTGCAGATCCACATCCAGATAGCGTCAGCTGAGCTCTGTGTTCCGAAACACTTAGACCCGCATTGTTTCGTACTCTTAGCTGAGACACCGTCTGGCGCCGATTTTGCTGTGTAGAGACATTAGATTTTTTTCGTTGCCAAGAAACTGAAGAAATGAGGAATGTCGTCCCCGGGATTCCAAACACGGACCTCTCGAATACGCCGCGAGCTTGCTGACCACTACACCACGAAGGCATGTTAAGATTAGATGGGGATTAGGGGACCCCACCGCTAAATCTTGGTGGTGGAGAATCATCATTGACCACCTTCTTTAGTTCGGGAACCACTGTACATTATTTTTGAAGCAGGAGAAGAGAGAGAAATGAGAATGCTCTCGCCGGGACTCGAATCACAGACCTCTTGAATACGCGCCGAGCGCGCTGACCACTACATCACGAAGGCATGCTAAGAAGGTGGGGAAAATACCTTATATACTCCCCTTTTTAAAAGGCAGCTGGGGATTAAAGGACCCAGTCGCCAAATTCAGGAGGTGGAGAATCATCATCCACCACCTCTTGTAGTTCGGGTGCCACTTCCGACGTCCTTTTCTTTGAGGACGTGTGGATGTCCAACACCTTGGTGTCTACTGCTGGTTTCACCGGTATTTCGTTGTGGCAAATCGTGAACAACGTGACGTGCTAGTAGTTCAGTTTCGGAGGTTCTCGTTGCGAGTCTTCGGGCAATACAATTTGACATATATCCAGTTCACTTAAACCAGCAGCCTTTAACATCACTTATACAAATAAGTGCAAGAATGCTCTGAAATACCATTCACACATAATCACGTGCCCTTCACATTATCTAGGCGAGTTCATCGAAACATGTGCGGAGGTTCATAATGTTTTGGCTCGTCAGTGTACATTCATCAATACAGCAATAAATAAAACGTATTCAACAAGATTCGCACTTATGTATTCAAGAAGCGGAATGATCCTACACGAAGTTTGAAACGATTATAAGTCAGATGATTTATATCAAGAGTGGGCATTCGTAACTGTGATATGGGAAGTTTATCTAAGCGCAAACTACTTATAGAATTCTGTCTAGCATTCTGCAGTATTTCAGAGCAAGACATCTCGAAAAATATTCCTTCGTATCAATTTTATGTACCTTAATTTTATGTATTGGCGAAGAAGTGTTGAAGATTGTTTCATATTTATTGGATGACCTTGCAAATTACATGTTATGCAGATGTTCATAACTTTCAGCTATTTGAGGAATGACCTATTAATGTGATATTAGTTCCCCTGGAAAACAGTTAGGTTTAGGTTTCATTTAGGTTCAAAACAATCGGTTTAGGCTTTTTACTTGCGCATATTTAAATATAAACTTCAACATGTACTAGAGACAATATATCCAATATATATAATATATATTTAAGCTATAGGCATGCCAAATAGTTGATGATACACTAACCAATGATGACAAGATATCACCACTAGTGAAAGCAGACCCATCAAGTCTTATACAAGGGTTTCCATTCTCTAGATAATTGGTATGCTGGGACAATACCTTTCCAATTCTGTAGTTAAGTCTACATTAGGTGTCGCATTCACTTTTACCTCTACCTGTTGTCTTTCTGAAATTAATAACTTAAATTGTTGGCGAAGTTTGAGGCCATTTTACATCATTAATAATATAAAAGCTTTTATTTTTACATTTAAATGACAGGTTTAAATGAGAATAATTGAATACGGTAAAGCTCACGAGGGCAGTCTGAGCATAGACGCCTCGTGTACAACTCTGTAAGTCAAACTGAATCATATTCACTTTACACACGGTGAAAGACATGAAAACGAACAATGCAGCCATCCCGTTCGCCTGGGATCCAACAAGTGTCGAATTCTCAATGATTAGCAGTCTTAACCTTTCGGCCGTTGGTGCAGCCCTTTCAGTGATAATACAGATAATCATTTCTTCATCATCTAACATTTATTCACACTAAAACCAATATTATAAATAATTGGTGTAAAAAACTTGTAATGTTTATCCTAAGTTTATAACAGTTTCTGTAAGTTTATCACACTTTCCTGTCTCCTAACTTTAGCCTACAATTTCCTACCAGAATGTATGTTCAGAAACGCGTTTAATGCAAATAAGTAAGAGTAGTATTTAAGTCGATGTTTCACTGACTTCGTTAGAGAACCAGAGTTTCTGACTAGCGCGTTTGCCTTTGGGCTACGCGCTAGTCAGAAACTCTGGCTAAGCTATTACTACGCTCGGCCGTACATCAGGCTCTTGATAGCTTCACCTACTTAATTGAGATTTAGGGATCAACTACTTAGAATCCTGATAGCTTCGGCTATATCCTTTAGTCAAGCATTAGTTAAGCTTTAATTCTTATTAATTTTAGTTCAAACCCAATTGGAGTCTTTGCTGTACACTCTGAGATAGGAACCGACTGTGTTTATCCTTATTTTCAGAAATAAAGGGTAATTAACCTTTCTTGTGTCTTACGTCTCTGTTCACACTTAAATGATTATTCGCTTATCGCTCTAAAGGAATTCCTACATTTAACAGTTAAATAAAAGGGTGGAAACCCACAAACTCATTATACGCAAAAATTCAAGTAAAATTTGGCATTAACATGAAGCTCAGAATTATTTATTCAATAATTCACTAAGTCATAAAATCTCATTTTAAATAAATCAATTTCATGTTATTTCCTGATTTCTTTTATACTTGTATACAATTTAAAGCACCTTTTAGGGAAGGAAAGTGCAAGAGCTAGACAAAATCCTTTTCTTTAACCTTCCATTCAGAGAATTAAGTTCTTTATACGATGTAAAAATACAACGCTTGAAAAAATATTCTCTCTCTTACTATAAAACTGATACAACGATGGAACGAAATAGCTACATAAACACAAAAGCGCTTTCTTTAGCATTTGCAAATGAAATATTTACGACCGTTACATAAATCGTACCCTCCATTCTTTATTTTATAAGGCGATAATAAAAATTGTCATTTAGAAGAAAGTAAAATATCAGAATTTATTTTGTTCACAAATAAAAATGTTTACAGCACTTTTTATCATATAAATTAGACCCTCCGTGCATCTCGATGTCATAATACAAGAAAGTAAGTAATCCAAAGCAGAAGAAAATATTTTACAACTCTTCTTTGCTTTTGATTTCAAAGTTTTTCGTCATTTGATTTACAGTAAAGTTAATTTTATTCATATTTTCTGATAAAAGTGGTGTGTTATTACAAATAAAAATAAACATGCTTCAATCCGTGTAAAACTCAAGAAAATTTTAAAATACCATTTACTTTCTTTTTCATTTGACAAAAAATTACAGCTTTTTAATTGGCTTCCCATTTGCTTAATCTGAACAAGAATATTAAATGGAAATTTTACGTTTCAAATTGAAAAACAGATAACAGAAACTGAAGATTTCTTTAACTTGAGCATTTTAAACCTGTTTTTTGAAAATGTCTCCAGCCAAAATTTATACAATTCGAATTCCTTTTCGGAACTAACGTAAAATCAAATGAAACACTTAATTTATAGATAACGTGCAAATAATATTTCAAATAATTGTTACATTTTATACTAGGTAAACAATTTTGCTAGTAAGTAGAGTTATTAGGTTATTTTGAAGCAGGAGATATGAAAAATGAGCAATGCCCTTGCCGGAACTCGAACTTGGACCTCTTGAATACGCGCCGAGTGTGCTACCATTACATCAGGAAGGCATGCAGAAAGAAAGGAAAAAATACTTTATAAGTAAATAATTGTTTTATATCATTATCATGTTGTTATTATTTTATTCTATTGTATTACACTACTAATCAAATAATCTTTTACTTTAAATCTTTGTGTGACAACATTAATAACCTAGCTAATTAACTATATATATGATGATAATTGCACTTCTTTAATACTTGCTGTTGGGATAGGATGCACTTAGTATAAACTTTATTATTGTTCTTTATGCAGAAATAATCTTACATGTTAAATGTTTATGGATTACCAAAATAAAACACTTAAATGACTCCCAAACCAATAAATGTGAATGTGGCTCACTCATGCAGCAAATGCCTAGCACAGAAATTGCGCATTTGGATGTCAGAAAAGGAAATTTCTTAAATTAGGAATATTTACTTATGTTTCAAGTATTACGAAATATTGAGTTTTCACTTTTTTGTTACACTTGCTTTTTCATTTAAACAAAAAGCACATTAATGAATTCAGTTAATAAAAAGCATTACAAACAGCATAACAAAATTTTAAACAGCCCGTTTGAAATAACGTGCCGCAAATAACTTCTAAAATGTACGTTCATAATGTAGACCGTGATGACAGTAAGCAAATAAAAGGAATAAAAATTACACCATCGTGTAATTTTTAACTGACTTGCAATTATTGATTTGATATAGCTTCCATAAGGCCGAAAAAATGTGTATATGTAAATTATTCAACTGTCATCATGCAGAGTTTTTGTGATGCATGGTTAATTATATATCAGTGTAAATAAATTTGTATGTCGGAAGAAGAATTTTGTCTAATAGATGCAAATGTAGGAAATTTTTTCATCTTGATCTAGTGGCTTAACTAGAATCGTTGGATACCTATGCAAAACATTATTTGGCCTTCCCTTTTTACGATTTACAACTCGTTACTCTAAGAAAAAATTATGAAATAATAGGAAAAATGTCAAAAATCTCAAGACCCCAGACTGAACAATGTTGGCTGTTTTGAGGATTGGACTAATTATTAAAGAATATAAACACGTGCTCGAGGAACCGAGGTGGAAAGTATAATATAATTTGTTTATTCGAAACATTTTTAAACGCCAATTTCCACTTTTTTCTTCCTTTTTAGGTAAGAAAAAAGCATACAACTGGTTATATTTGGGGGCGCGGTCCTGGCCTGAACTAAGAACATTGAAGGTCTTAATTAAGCTTTGCTTTCTGGAAAACTGATTTTGTAAGAAATTTTTCCTTTCATCGATATGACAAATAAAGAAATTGTATATATTCATAGAAAAGGAGAATACTACGTAAATATACATTTAGGACGGTTAACTTAGATTGGCAGTAATCCTATATAAAATCTGCACCTACCTAAAAGATTTTTTTGGTATGATGTTTAATTTTCGCAAACGAATAGGAAATTAGTTACGTTACTGACTAATAGACGAGAAAAGTTAATACGCAAAGCACAAAAATTTTGCTAAAAATGCATCGGATTTAATCATCTCACAAATATGAGTTACTCAATAATTTGCAAAAATATTACTACCAACCTGTTTACAATATAAATTTTATATTGAATAATTTCAAAACGTGCACAATCTTTTAAAAATTATACATATGCTAAAACTCTTTTCTCCCGTGATTTTAATTTTTTATCTGTCTCAACGTAGCTTCTCGCTACCTTTTGTAATGTTTCGATAATTAAGTTAATACTGTAGGAGTCTGATTTGATTTACGAAACTAACGACCGAGTGTCATCATATTTAAGAAAATCATAATTTATTAAATTTTGCATCATCTTATTTTCATTTCTGAAAAATTATTTATTACTTTCATAACATATTTCCTCATCACCTGAGCTTCAGTGCGGGTGCGGATCAGTTACAAGTTTGCAGGAAACGAAATGTTTAGTAATTAAGGATAAAAAAATTTTGTGCATTTCTAATTCCGTTCATTCAATTTGCAGACTATAAGTAATATAGCAACCTGTGGATCAGTAAACAAATTTGTTGAAAATTTCTAGGTATATTTTGCTACCATTCCTAGGAAGAGGAACATTTGACAACATCGAAATTTGTTCTCCGCATATGTAGCGTAAGTTGAACCAATTTGTTTAAACGTGGTTTTCTACAGACTAATTAGAATAAAATGTGAAGCATCCACTCACATTCCACGCAACACGTGTATATCATCCTCGCATCCAATATTTCATTATTTTATTCAGCTGCGATTTGCAAATTTCTAACTATTTTTTGTAGTTACATTTGCAAATATACGACTTTCGAAACTTGTATTTTTTTTACATACATGGACATACTCTTTATTAGCCGTAGATTTCGTTGAGATTCCGTAAGTTATTTCCCAATTTCTTTCAGTAGATGACTCACTGATAGTTATGTTGTCTAAACATTCATAAATGGTCATGTGGAAAACACCACTCAAACGTGATTCATTGACGAGGTTTCGAATCATGGTAAACTAAATGACGTATGGATGTTTTTGCAGTTTTCTTTATGCTATAATGTTCCTACATACTTTGTTTAGATATAACCTCGAGGAACCTAATGAACTCAGTAGCGAATTTTCGCTGAGTTTCAATAATTACAATATAGACGTAAGAAGGGTTAAAATATCCTTTTATTCATTCAAAGAAATAACAACAGATGGCCGCTTCTCAGGCTTACAGGAAAGTCTCCACTTGGGCTTTTAAATCAGGATAAGAAAATAAGAAACCAATCTAATAATAAACTAAATAGACTTAACCCTAAGTCAGACACAAATGCCTAACGTAGTTGGCCCTTAAATTAACCTAGCCCGCAATTCTCCACAGGTACGTAAAATACGGCCGACCATAATAGATTTAAGAACGAAGTAGCGAGAAAGCAAACACAAGCCACTAAGGACTCATAAGCATACCCTTTCGAAGTAAGTTGTACTTCCATTAAATACTTCTTCTAACTCATTTCCGTTCATAGCGATTCTAAAAACTCATTTTGGCAGGGAGTTGTAAGTGGGAAACAAGAACTGAAAGGAAAGGGTTTCAAAATTAAAAATAACTTTTTTAAAATTAAAATACACTTTACAGTGCACAATGTGAATGCGAATAAGTTTCTTTTGGAAAGACTCTGTCGAAGACATATTTGCATTTAATCCTACAGCCCTAGCATGCTTTATCCTAAGTAACTAAACAAATATTTTCCACCGTCTCTAAAAGGATAAAACTTTTCTCAAACTGTATATGTTTCTTTCATAGTAGTATACTTATTAAAAACACTTAAATCCTTTTGATATAGAGAAAATCCTACTTTGAAAGCTTGTTAATAACAAAAGAATTTTTAGTCGAATTAACTATTGCATGAAAAGACAGAACATTTGTAAAAAGAGGATTGCATTTAAAAGTTACATTTCTTTGGTTGCTAAATTCATCAAAAAATAAAATATTCTATGAACTTCTTAAAACCGGTTCTAACAACAATTAGTAAGTATTCATTTTGCACTAACATTTTAGGCTAAAGGAACTGTGCTATACATGGAGTGATTCAAAGCGAACAGGGAGCGCAGAAAATGACACTGAACATGTAAAAATGAAATGCAAGTCCTGAGATAAGCAAAGCTGATGATACTGATATAATGTATAATTTTTACTTGTCCCATGTAATATATTTACTCCTCTGTACGTGCGTTTCTTAATTGCGAGGAGGTAATTTATAGTCATTTCATAACGCGATTTACATCAGATCTTTTATACAGTATGATTACTCCCAAACTCGTTTTATAAAACTTCATTGTGGTCCAAAATTGCCATTCCAAGTTTCTTACTGGTACATGGTGAAAGTTTAATTTATTAAGATTAGGTTGTTCTGTTAATACTGTAAATTATTTTATGCGCGTAAATAGAAGCAGGAATCACATTTCATTATAATGTAACAAAACCCTACTGCTAACAAAGAAAAATTTCATCTGATTGGCTGTTCATCCCAAAATAGCCTACTATGCAAAGCGCTGAATCTTAATGAATAGTCTTACTATAATTAAGTTAGTTTGATGAATATGTTACCTTTATCTTTAGAACAAAGTGAAACATTTGCCACTCAGAAAAAATAATAAATAAATAAAAGAAAATAATTGCTTGCAAAAAAAAAGGAACATATAACTTTAATTCGGAAATCAGAGCGTAAATTAACATTAGTTCTATAGCATACCTTTTGAGTCAGCGCGTTAGATCGAAAAACATGAGCAAGTCGTAAACTTGGAGATCGTCAAGATTTCACATGTGAGTCCATGTGAGATTGGAAAGAGTAGTTTGATATAACGGAGATAATTATGTGTGTAAAGTCTTGTGTCCTGAAACATTAGGAAATTTGTTTTGATAGGACAAAGTTTTCTAAATGAATCGGTTGTAGAACACTAAAATAGATCGTAACAGGAGCAGATAAATTAGCCGTCTAAGGAATTTACATATAAATTGTGTACAAGTTTAAATTCTATGTCTTCATAGTATAAAGAATATGAATTATTAAAAATATGCCTTCTTAGTAGTACGCTAAAGAAAGTCTTTTTTGAAAATTGAATAAACTTTAATAACTCAGGATGTAAGACTGTAAGATTCCTTAAAGGAGATTTCCGTCTTTAATGGGGCCCATCCGCGGCCGAGCGGTAAAGTCGCTGAACGATAGTACTTCGGTCCGGGAACCGAAACTCGGCGAACGGATTAGGTTCGTGGCTGCCCTAGTGACTTTCCGCAGCTGCAATCTACATTAAATTCACTTTCCCTTAGAACGTCCTCCACAAATATATCCCTTCCCTTAGTCAGATATCCCTCTTTTTTTTGTTTTTGCCATAGTAAAATAAAACCAAACGTCTCCGAAGGGTTTACAACAATTTTCGAAAGCCTTAACTTTTCTATTGCACTTCCTTTCATGAACAGAGTAAAATATTTTTCTTCAGAATGTTCAATATAGGACTTAAATTAGCTGAGCAGCCTTTCTAGTATTCTCACATCTTTAGAGAAATAAAATGATGTTAAAACAAATATATTATTCTGCGCATCATAAGATAATTTCTCGCATCCTTTCGGAAATTGCTCGGGGTTTCAAAATCATTACTCTCCTATAAAATAAATTATAGAACCTGTTTTTTTAATGAGTGCGTATTCGAAATATTTAAACAATATATATTTATAACTCTAAAATTCCATCCGTATTTTAGAAGAAAACATGTGTTGACTATATATGTGCATTCATCTCTAAACTGGTGCAGGTTCATCAGTTCACAGCGCAACTAAAAACATCACACACAACCGGTTCTACAATTGATAGTGACATAGTTTCAAACATTTCAGCGTAATTAATTTGATCTCTACTAAGAAGGGCGGTAACGAATGTGTGTCTTTTATTTCGCCAATCAATACGCAACCTGCGATGTGGTGGAGTATTGTCAAAAGCTTGCTGAATAGTTGAAATAGTTTTGAAATAAATTCTGGTGAGTCATGCTTCTTTTCTTTAATGAATTTTGGTCCTATCTTATACGAAATCTATTGTTAGAAATTCGTTAAAGTTTTAATAATCTTGAACTTGGATGATATTCATCTAAAGAATCAGTTCTGTAGGAATTCAACAGATATGCTCTTTCCAAATTCAAGCACATAAAATTTAAAGCATTATACTTATATATCAAAATATGTTTTATGAGAAGCCCTTAGGAATGATTGCTAATTTAAATTTTACTGTAGACTTAATGATCATCAAAATCTGTTTATATCTCGCCAGTTGTATCTGAAATAATTTGCTGTTTATTGAAATGGTCTTCATTAAAATTCGCTCTATTGAAAATATGTGTTTCCATTCGCAGTAGAATGAATTCAAAATTAAATTATAAAAAGACATTTATTCAAATTAGAGATGTTTTGCGATGCCCTTACGACACATATCTGGAACACTTCTGTAAAGAAACAAGTTAATTGGCATGAAATTATGCTTTTTCCTTATACTTTTCATAGGCATTTTTATCAAAATAATATCAATATACGTCACACTGCAAAATGTAATTTTCTTGGGTGAAAACGAAAATTTAAAATGCATCACAAGTTTCAAATTCTCATTTTCCATTATTTTATATTAAGCATTAGATGTAAGATAAAGTACGTATGTTTTAAAAATACAGAAGAAACACAGTTGCCTAAATAAAAGTCACTAACAGGAGAGTGAAAGAAAACACTTGAATTTATGATCTTCAATTTCCTTCTGAATGATTGAATAAGTGAGATGTTAAACATGGCATGGGTTAGAAAACCTGTCAACACTTTTTTAAATGTATATAAGAACTTATATTGAGCCGAATAGTGCCGATAACATACTCGAGAAAAGGGCAAAGATTCCATTTCAACTTCAGAATTTCCATTCTATTTTGACACATCGAGTATTGATTTTGATTTCACTTCAAAGATATGGATCTACAAGCGAAGGAGAACTAGAAGAGTTTTAGTAATGTATTTTTGTATGCAACATAGTTTTATATTAAATGTCTAATACTTTTGAATTTCGCAATGTATATGTATACATATATAAATTCACTATAAATTATAAAATATATAAAGGTACATATAATATACATATATAAAGGTACATATAAATAGGCGCAAATAAAAATGAGTTGCAAAAAGAAAATACTCATGTCTCAAGGAAATTTTAAATGACTTAAAATTTTGACTTTAATTGATTAAAGATGTGAATAAAAGCAGGTATTTTTTGTTCAAATTTTATAAAATTTTATTTGACAAATTATCAGTATTATATTTCGATAACTAATTTTTAAAAAATAACATGGTAATTCCTGTTGGTGTCATGACAGCTTAATTACATTTTGAAATAACATGAAAACACCTTTTATTCCCCGAGTTCAATTTTCTCTCAGAGCAACCTTTTCAAAATTTGTATTTATATTATGATGAAAGTTAAAATAAAGACAATTAAAACTATCATTCATGGAAGTTACAAGTAAACAAAAGTGCTTTAAACTAATTTTTTATCTTTGTTTTAATTTTCAGCTAAAGAGGAAATAAAATGTAATTCAAAACTGCATATACAAACATATTAAGAGATTTCATGAATTTGCCCTTGTCTGAAGCGACAGTAAATAATATATATATATATCTTAGCTAAAATGCCTGTTGAAACAAGTTTCATAAAAAGTTGTAATAAAAGGAAAAATTTGATGATCTAAATTATTTTTAGAAAATAAAAAAGCAAAAGATTTATGAATAAAAAACAATGCGGGATCTATTCAAATGTATGTAGCACAACAGAAGATAATTTTCATGATGAAAAATCGATTAAAGTTATATGTATTTCTCTATCTGAAAAGTAATCAAAACCCAATATTATATAAGACTGATAATGAGCAAAAGGAGCAATGAATAATTTTCGTGATAGGTCGGTAAAATATATAATGGCCAAAAAAAAAACCTACTACTAATATAATTCTTGGAATTTCGAATAGAAACGTTTTTAAACTACGTTTTTTACAGTGGGTGTTGTTTCCAACTGTGAATAAAAGGAAATTAATGGTTCAGGTAACCAGTGACAGCGTACTATTCTAGTAACAAATTTTAACTTAACTAGAGTTTGAGGGAAAGTTTTCTTCCTCTTGCCATAGTTATTTCTGCATTTAATTACATACGCTTGAGATGCAAAATCATTTTTAAAAATTTCAGCTATTCTGACTCCTACTCTGAATGTTGAAATTAAAAATGGCTTACAAAGTATGCATCCCAAAGTATTTTGTTTTCAAGCTTTACTTTTTAGCATATATTGGTTACGTAAATATTTGCTTACTGTAAATACAGCAAAGAAATAAATGATAACAAAAGAATTTTCAGGGAAACATTTAAAGAAGTAAATAAAGGAATAACATTTCATCAATTCCTTTTATCATAAATAAGTAATATTTAAACATTTTTAAACTTTATTTATTTATTAAACTTTATTTTAAACTTAATTTATTTATTAAACTTTATTTTAAACTTAATTTGTTCTAAAAGAAATCTTAATACGGTCCTTTGGCATAATGAGAACAAGTGTACTTCTGCAACTTTTGAACATTCCGTCTGTCTCCAAGAAAGTAGTCATCCTTCGTATGAAGTACAATCATCAATAGTGATGGATTTGAAGCTATATAAACTGCGAGTTTCTTATGCGTAGGATGTTTATATAATGTTCTCATTATGAGTATGAGAGCAGAAGATATGAAAGCTGAGACCTAAAATATAGACAATAAGAAGATTCTCTTCAACTTGACAACAAAGCGTTTACATCAAGATTTTGTTAGCGAAGATAACAGGAATAATTTGTGACAACATAGAAAATGTGAAGTAATTTCTTTCATGGCATTATAAAGTGCCACTTCTTCCATACATTCCAATGTTAAAGAAGGTGTTTTTTACAGATCAAACATTGCAAAATTAATGTTAGGGGAAACCTTGAATTCCCGAGGAAGGAAGTTAATAAGAAGTTTGTATTGCTCTAGAGAATATTAATAAGTACATTTGAAGAAGTATTACAAATGCGCAAACCTTTACTAGTTAAACTTTCTTTAATAAATTTATTTCTAGACTCGTTACACAAAATGATGGCGCACAAACTAAGGGGAATACTTCCATTAAGACATTGAAGGAATATATATATATATATATATATGTAAGAAAAATAAAGAATATGTCTAAGATTAAATTAACAACGTAAATTTCTCTTCTCAGTTCTAAAAATAATAACCTCTCTACGCATTGCGTCATTTCTAGATTGATCCATGCCATATGACTCTTACATAATTCTGATCATGTAAATAGAACTAAAAGTCAAGTAACCAATAATAATTTTACAGAAGTATTAACTGTCCAATCAAAATGCATTGTAAACCAAAACTAACTCAGTCTGAATTGCGATTTCACCCTGAACGTAGCACTTGCTCTTTACGCTTCGGTCTAGCTGAACTGCTATCTGCTGCTTTCTTCTTTCTTTTTGAAAATTAATCTAAAATGTGACTATTTTGGAATAGGCACATTTCATGTGCCAAGTTGATTGTGGCCACAACAAGCGGAAATAAAAAATGAAGAAGATTTAATCTACCTTCGCCTCCAATTTCTTATTCGTTATAGATCAACACTTCTACGACGTTCAAATTCCTGCTCGTCATTTTCTTCAATCTTTTTTTTTTTATTATTACAATGAGCCGGTAGGATAGATCTCCGCTGCTAACCCCAATGGATGTGTACAGCCTCTTTTCAAGTGATGTACGAAAGTTTACTCCAATGAACACTCAACCGTTTCCAGTGACGGAACTGCGAAATAAAAATTAGGAATTTGATTTAATGCCTTGTGTTGAAAGTTTCAACGATCGCTGATGTTCAGGTGCTGTGATCTGCGTTTCGTTTCTTCTGTTTCAAGGCCATAGCGGGATGACATCTCTATACTTCTAACGCTGTGCATCTCTATACTTCTAACGCTGTGCTTTTGAAGTGTGTCACTTTTCAAATATGGTGTTTTTTCAAATGCGGAAAAAGTTCAGTGAAAATGGGAAGGATTTTCTTGCAAGGTTTATTCATCGTTTGATTTCTAAGTCTGTGATATGAATATTATTAAAGGTTTTATTTAGTGCAACAAAAAATATCATATTGAAATAACTGATCATGATTATTATATTGAAAATCTGAGTACATATTGCTGTTTCTTAAAAGTGTAGTATTGTTTTATAAAAAATAACATTAATATATTTTGAAATTTGTGTTGAAAATTTTGAATAAGAATTTTATAATTATTCTAAAAATGAAGTAGATACAAAAATAAGTGAAATTAGTACAGATAAGTAATATGAAATTATGGTTAATGCATGTTAAAAATTTATGGGTTCCTGTAAAGTATAAAGTATGTTGAGGGAAGTAGTGGTTCCGAAACAGAGGCCTATTATTACCTCTGTACAGTTGTTCCTTTTACCCTCTTCATATAAGATAATGTTGAAGGCTCTCATTTCATGATTGAGTGTAATTTTTTTTTATATTATTATTATGCTTTTTTTATTATGGAATGTAGTAGTGCAGTTCTCAAAGGCCAGTTACCTTATGTAAGGAACGGAGGCTTTTTCAAGTAACTGCCTAGGCACCCTGAGCCACCAGTGCAAAACACACTGGTTAGCTCAAGAGGCTAGCCCTAATGATGGATATGTTTGTTTAGAAGTATTGCGAGGCCTTTCAGTTTGTTACATTCAGAAATTGCAAATGAAAGACAGTACTGGTAAAATCATAATTTTAGCAATACTATTATCAAATTTATGATGTTAAAATATAAGTTATAAGAATGAAAATTAGATGTGTTCTGAAAATTTTGAAATTTATTTTGATTATTCAAAATCAGTAATATGTATGCAAAGGTTTTTTCAACTGTGTTATATTGTGTTCAAAGCTTACCAAGACTTTTCTGAAGAAATTTAATTATATGGACTGCAAATTAACAAAAACGTTTGGACTGAATTTTTAAAGGACTCTAAAATATTATTTAAACAATTACATAAGTTAATATTTTGCAATTGTATAGGTAATTAGTTTGTCCAAAATTTCAGGATTTGTATTTTTTGTTAAAAATTTCAAAATTGGTATTTTTTCAAATTTATTCCTCTTCATTTGCTTTAACGCTTTTCGTTTAAAAAGGCTTCTTTGTCGCTACGCCTTTCTTTCTTTGACGGGGGGGAATATGTAAGAAAAATAAAGAATATGTCTAAGATTAAATTAACAACGTAAATTTCTCTTCTCAGTTCTAAAAATAATAACCTCTCTACGCACTGCGTCATTTCTAGATTGATCCATGCCATATGACTCTTACATAATTCTGATCATGTAAATAGAACTAAAAGTCAAGTAACCAATAATAATTTTACAGAAGTATTAACTGTCCAATCAAAATGCATTGTAAACCAAAACTAACTCAGTCTGAATTGCGATTTCACCCTGAACGTAGCACTTGCTCTTTACGCTTCGGTCTAGCTGAACTGCTATCTGCTGCTTTCTTCTTTCTTACTGAAAATTAATCTAAAATGTGACTATTTTGGAATAGGCACATTTCATGTGCCAAGTTGATTGTGGCCACAATAAGTGGAAATAAAAAATGAAGATTTAATCTACCTTCGCCTCCAATTTCTTATTCGTTATAGATCAACACTTCTACGACGTTCAAATTCCTGCTCGTCATTTTCTTCAATCTTTTTTTTT
>KK118778.1:246146-271042 GCA_000611955.2 Stegodyphus mimosarum | reverse complement strand
TATATATATATATATATATGTCTTAGATATATATATATATATATGTCAATATACATATATATTACACATTTCTTCAAAAGTGCTTAGCAAAATTCTCTAGAGCAATACAAACTTCTTCTTACACATAGATTTGTTACACACACACATATATAGATATATATTTCCTCCTCTCCTCTCTTGTGTTGTCATTCGTCCTTTATAAAGTGCTCTTCTTTGCAAGTGTTTTAAGACGGCAATTTTAGTCATACGTGTATCGTTCCAACACCATTGTTGGTTTTCCAATGTGCTGAACAATTCATAGTAGCCGTAACCGTGAGAGTTCTATTGTTTTAAATCATAACAACTTCGAGTGCATACTTTCAGAAACTACCTGAAATTTTGTTTTGATTAGTTGAGCGAATAGGCTACTAGAGGTTCATATTTCGATGAAAGTTTCTTATGACCACCCTGTGTATATATATTAATCTATAATATTCTCTGTCTCTCTTTCTCTCTATATATAAAAGTGTGGGGGGCGTTGTGAATGTGTGTTCGGCTAGCTTCACAACCAACCCACCTTCTACCCTAGGACTTTCGAAACTTTGGAAATATTGCCAAAATTGTAATTAGGGACCTCGGATTCATGTAGAAACGAAATATGAGCTAAATCGTATTCATGTCCTCGGTATCATGATACGAAGACTTTAATACTTAAAACTGTGTATGCTGCCGCTAATCCTATCGAAAAAAGTGGGTCTTCGTTTCCATGAGGTAAAATTGCAAGTCCCGTAAGACTACTAGAAGTCGACAAGTGCTTTCTAAACAGGGATCCAAACAGAATCTAGTCCTCGTTAATGAGGTATCGTGTTGAGGACGTGTGAATTTCCGATTTTATCATAGTTATTGATCTTACTACAGTCCTCATTTATGCGGTATTTAATCAAGGTTTTGTGTGTTTTCGCTTATTCCATATTTCGTCACAATACCATATGAATACGCACGAGCTTTCCGCGAATTTTATTCACTGTAACACCAAGGACTGCTACAGAAAATTTAAGTAATAATTGCTATTATTTTCATGAATATATAAAAGCAATAAAGACTTTTTCGTCCTAAATTTACAGAAAATCCGTAAAATAGCATATCCGAATTATTTGCAGACACGTTTTCATGAATCTAGGTTTCGGTATGCAGAAATAGAAAATTTGATACTTATCGCTGCCGTGATCTTTATATTAAAATGTAAATAAAAATCCTATTAAAAATAGTAATATTTTCCTTTCTTGCTAAATAGTACTTAAAATAACATAAATTTGTTGCGGAGATAGTGTTGAATCACCTCTTTTAGACAACTACCCTCACAGAACCTAAATATCATCTGGAACACTGGGTGATTTCCTGGACAAAGTTAACTGCGTTTTCTAAATTGAGAAATTATCCCTTGCTAAAATAGAAAACTGTAAATTTAAATTACAGTTTTATTAACTCTCAAATTTTTGCTGTATTTTAAGGATTTTAAGGTTTCTTAATATTACTAAAATGTACTCGAAGTATTAACAGTAGCCCTAGCACCCCATGCTTTAATGAACTCCGCTGAAAAATAATTATCACATGAAACTTAGTGGTCACTTGAGGGTATTTAAGTATTTTCCGAAATTCGTGATAATATTCTCGATTTTGTTTTCGTAATGTATGTATCGTATATTTTTAAACAAATAAAATTGTACTTTTGAGTTATTTGTGTAATATTTATTTGTATCATACTTAAAATACGTCATTAAAAGCATTTTTTCACCCATACACTTTATTAAATTGGCTACATATTATACAGGAAATCGTTATCTCTTTTTCTTTAATATTAAATAATAGTATATATGAATTTTATCGAAATTTTACAATTGGAGTTTGTTTAAACTGTAAAACGCTAATACGTAATTAATTTAATCCAATTAACTACAATTTTTTATATGCCGAGAACACCTTGTTTTCAAGTGTTAAATCGAAAGAAAGTCATTTAAAATGAGCCTAATGTAGCTTATTACTTTCTACGCAAAAACATAATTAGAGGAATTTTTTTGTAATGGTTACACTTTAAGTAACCAAACCATAACAGTTCTATTTTAGGGTCAGATTGTATGACAGGAGAAACATCTTTTATTAATTAAAATGTTTCAGATACTAATAAAAACTATCAGTTGGATACATTGTAAATCATGCTTTTTTAAAACGATATTGTTATTAAGATAAATAGTAAAGCGCAAAATTAAACCCAACGTGATCAGTAGGATGATTGACACTATTGCCAACACACTGGTATTCACATAAGATCTACGGTAATGTCACCAGCGTGAATTAGTAGATTATATTTAGATAGCATTTTTATTCAAATCAGATGGGACAATGTTCGGATAGCAATATTTGTTGGAAAATGTATGGTAATTGTTTTCATGACTTAACAACATTATTTTCATGGTAGTTAATTTTATGTAAAACATCTATTTAATCTTAAAGCTACAACCATTTTACTTACAGCTATTTAATACACCATTTGTACGCAAATTTAAGTAAATTGTTCAAGGATTATTTTGGCCTTCGGGTCGGATAAAGTAATCTTCATTTTAAAATAACAGGACATCTCGCAATGTTTTATTTAATATAACTTTCTAAATAATTAATCCAAAATAAATTTATACAATTTGACGGCAAAATTTATAAAATTTGGATAACTAATAAAAGTAGACAATTAATATTATCCTGAAGGCAAATTGTATAGCTCTGTTTCTAAAAATTGTGGATATACGAGTATAAATAAATACATAAAATTTGCTTATGGTTGTGGTAAAAAATATAATTATGTACACAAACAAAGACATTTTAGAAGTACATACGAAGAAATTACTTCTATAAAAGGTAATCTAAAAATAAATGGAGAATGTAGAATCGAAGAATGTGAAATAAATCCGTATTTATTGTGCAGATTCTTCACAACTTAAAAAGTTGAATTAATTAATGATGTAAATGATCATATTAAAAAAAGAGTTTACTTTAAAAAAGTGTTTAAGTCAAAAACTGTTAAACAGCCCCGTGCTTATTGTATAGAGCCTGGTTCTGATAATTATTCATTGCTTATAAAAGCTGATTTGATTAATCACGTAATTGATAAAATTTAAAGAAAAGAGTTTAATGAAATATATCCTTTACAAAATATTTTCGAAACCAAAGCAACTTTGACAATCACAAATTAAATGTGTGGAAATATAAAAAGTCATATGAAAATCATCATCAACGAAATTTGATATAATACAGAAATAGCATGCGTAATGATGAAGAAATTGCGCTAATGGAAATCGCTTTTAAATGAAGATAAGAAACTGGAAAAATTAAAAATAAAAACAATATTATTATTACTCTTGATTATTTAGAAAGTCAAAGAAAGATTGTGACTGAAAAAATGTCAGCTTTTTTTTTAAATAAAAAAGTAAAATAAATTTACAATTGTAATTTTTTTGGTATAAGGATGGAAATTATTTGTTTAAAACAAAACAACAAAGTTATGTTAAACTCAAGTGATTTTGATGCCTTTTATAACTAAGGAACTAACTGATAAACTAATTAATGAATCAGATGACTTTATAAAAGAAGAAACAGGATGAACATTTGCACAAATTAAATACTTAGACACGAGAATTAACAAATAGGATCCTCTTTATGGATCATCCTATATTGATTTACTAAAAATAATTAAAATTATACAAACAAACAAAGTAAAACAATAATGATAATAAATATTTTGTGTAGATTATTCTATCAGTTCTTATCCATTCAAAGTTCATCAAGAAAGAGTATTAAACTATACGAAACTGGAAAATAACTTAAAATCTAAAGGAATTGATTTTCCTGTACCTCTAGATAATATTAAACATTGCGAAATTAAACAGTATGTCTCTAACTTTATATAGTTCTGAAAAATCAAGGAATGACTGATAACAAATCATAAAAATATGTAAAATTATAGTTTATATGAAAGATGATCAAAATGGTCATCATTGTTGAATTAAAAACTTAAATAGATTATTTAGAGCATAATTAATTTGAAATAAAATATTTCTATGTTATAGGTGTTTAAAATAATTTTATTCGAAAGAAACTTAAAAAAGCATGAAGCTGAGTTTGCGCGTAATAATCAATTAAAAGTAGAAATGCCTGAAAATGGAATGCATATAAAATTTCAAAATTACAAAGATCAATGAGATTAGCGTTTGTCATTTGTTGTGCAACAAATTCACTTAATTATTTAAGTTATGACTTACTAAAAATTAATTTTATTAGTATTCTAAATTTATGCTACACAACGTGTATTTTATATCTGTGCTATTTGTTTAACTTTAATTGGGGTTTTTGGTAGTTAAGATTGGTATGTACTTTCCACTCGTTACTCATAAACACGCTGAAACACGCAATGGAATCTGGTGCTTTTCTACGTAATAATCTTGATTTTATATTACTTAACTTAAGTTTACCCATTCTTAATTTATACCACTAGAAGCGGAAAAATTAGCTCTTTAATTTAAGATCACTTTCAAGAATCTAGCCTTAACAGATTTTAAGATCAGTAAATTATTTAACTGAATTTCCATTTTTTATTGTGATGAGAATGACGGGGGAGAAAATGGAAAAAACGCAGCTTTTAGCAAAACTCTAACACTCTTGCCTACGTTGTTAAGGGATTTCCGGTGGGGTGAGCCTTAGGTTAGCCGGCTTGACCTCGCACGTGTTCCAAATTTTGGCGATAGTTTGGCGGGGTTTAAATTTGTGTTTAGTTCAATCCCTCGGAAAAAGGAGAAATTGTAAAGGGGTGCAAGGTGGGGTTTGACGAATTGGATTTTTCACCGTTTCTAGCGGGTTTTGGAGTTTTATGGAATTCTTCCGAAACAAAAGAGCGTTGCAGGTGTTGCTCGTCCTCTTTTGGCCTCTCTTTTTGTGCTCTTTGCATCGCACTTCTTGTGCGCTTTTGTATAACGTTTTTACCATGGAGTTTTAAGCGAAGTTCATCGTACTGAAGCGGGGCTTATGGCTTCATTTTTCGAAATTATGTGCCATCCTTAAATTATTCGTTACTTGCCTCCTCTGAGGTAGCCACCTTCATTATGAAATCCATTATAATTTATAAGCTTCTAAGGGCCCAGATGGCCCGTCCTCTTAGCATTCAAAATTATGAGGCCAAGGAAATGTTTCTTGCTGATTTAATTCGGTCACTCGGAACCTAGCCGTAGGAGAAACGTTACTGCTGCTTGCTTGCTCTTGCCATTCCATACCCTTTCTGAAGGAAGTCCTGATAGAGCTCTACTCAACTTGCCAAAAATTACCATCATTAATATCGTCCCAGCGATTTCCGTGGAGTCCAGTTGCGGCTCACCGTTGACGACTTAGCCGGATATTCGCGTCTTCCTTGGATTAAAGTTACAACCTTTTCCAATATCGAAAAAGGGTGCAGTCGTTCCTGTAACATCGACGTTTCATCATTTTCTTTCTACAAAGGGTCTAGATGATCGCAAATTTCTCGGATAAGTCTTTGTTGATTCATCTTACTTGATTAGCTCTTAACTTAAGAAAAAAAAATGGGTTACTAAAATTTACCTTTTCTGAATAAACTACAAAAATAGCAAAGAGGGGTTTTCACTTATTTCAAAATGTAATTATGGTTTAATTTTAAAATGTTTGCATTTTAAGGATTCTGAGTGTTGAGAAACTTAAATTTTAGTTTTATTTGATGAGCATACTATCTTTGCTGAGCTTAAAGTAATTTGTTAACTGTAGTAGAATTGCTCCCGTTTTAATACTCTTAACTTTCCTAAAAGGGTGGATTTGTTGTAACTCAGTTAATTGAATTTGAATATTATAAGTCTTTATTATCCGTACAATAATAAGATATAAATTTTAAAGATTTGTTCTGAAAAGTAGTATTCCTTTATTTATTGTGCAATAATAAGGTGAAGAAATATCTGTAATTGTTAAAGAAATAGTTTGTTATGAATTTTATAAATTTTACTTAAATGAAATAGTTATGCTTCTACTTAATTAGTAGTTACAGTAATTGGAAGATGTTTATTTTGAAAATACTGAATTGTATAAAAACAAATATTAATGCTCTCTGTTAAAGTTACAATTTTCTCAGATTATTTTTCACACGCCGGGATGAAATGTTTTGTTATCTAATTGATATTGACATAATTTGATCTAGTTGAAAAATAAACACTAAAGGTTTTTCTTAAAATGTAAGATTATTGTGTTTTTTGTTATTTTAAGTTTCATATTTTGAAGTATGTGATTTATTGTAAGTTCACGCGCATCAAGATTCATGGGTTGCTTTAGGTTAAAAATCACAACGCAAATGTCAAGTAAGGTTAGTTATTTTTGAGGCAAATCGTTAAATTTGTCACAGTAGTGTTCCTCCCAAAAGTAACCACGACTACGACAGCACACATTTATGCCAGTCTTGAATTTCGTTCAAAAATGATAGGTATTTGTCAACGAGATCCAACGCAATTTTACACATTAAATTCCAAAAAGAAATGAAGCCTGTAGTTTTAGTTATATTAAATATGCACATGTGTTTTATAAGCCACTCGTTATTTACAGAAGAGCTGACATAATTTATATCAATGTAAACGAATGACATTTGAGAAATTAAAAAAAATATTCATGAAAAATACGAAAAAATATAAACATAGGCCAATTAAATAAAGAGCATTACAAAAATATAAATGTTTTCCAGGTATGTAAAAAGGAAATGTTATTTGACATTTTAGATGATAAAAGAAAAGTTATAGATCATTGCCATTAAACTGAAAAATATAATAGGCGAACAAATAATATTCGTTACTTAAATTATCCTTTTGTTTCTGTAGTAATTTTAATTTGGCAGCATATGATGCACATTTACTTATAGGAGAAACTTGGATGGGATAAATATTTCCAAATAGATAAAACATTGAAATATTTCCAAATAGCGAATATATATAGTTTTAGTAAAAAATCAGAAGAATGAAACTGAGGTTTACAAATTCATTTAAATTTATAATATTTAGCATCTATAACTTATCACAGAATCTCACAGCCAAATTGGAAAATGCTTAAAGAAAGTTCAAAATTTTATTCTAATGAAAAATTAGATCTTATTGCACAAAAATTTATTTATTATTATGACTAAGTGGATTCTAAAGAAAGATACAAAGAAACAAAATTTCCAGTTCAAGATAAATCCAATATTGTATTATATGGAAGTAAATGTTCTGATGAAGAATATAAGCGGGAAAAGTGTGGAGTGAGTCTCAGATCACAGTCTTGGGTTAATTTTCAGATTTATATATATAATTAGATGCATTAATACAATCACATATTTTTTTAAATCTGTCGGGATGTATGTTTAAAAAGGTATACTTTAGGTACAAATTGAGAAAACCTTGAAGACACTCATATATCAAATCCATTCGCCAGGCTATTATTATTAAATCTTCGGCCACTTGTGGATGTTGGGAGAAAGCAAATAAAGATAAGTGACCGAGATTTTGTGATCCTAGATTTTGCAATGATTCAGTGATTACATAATGCAACTAAACTCTCACAGTTTCGTTTCAAAAAAAGACTAATGAATCATTTTCAAACCAAGTATTACCTATAGTTACAGAAAGTCTAATTATCATTGCATCCCATAAAAGTTCGAAAGAATGTGTATGCCCTCATTCTAACTTTTCTAAACCAGTGAACAAATAAATCCGCAGATATATGTTCAATAAATAAAGTTGATTTTCTAAATGATAGATGGGCACCTTTATGAACTGAGCTTACAAAATTAACAATTGTATGAACCTAGGTATACAGTTTTCTAGCATATTAACAACTCCTCTGCCAGCACTTTGTTATTAGTTCTAAGCAGCAAAGGAAATCTTGCTTAGTGCTACTCCTTTCAATTTTTTTTCCAAGAAAATTTAGAGTTAGTAGTGTAATTACAAATTTCGGTTTTCCGTCGTACTGCATATTCTACATATTTGAATGGCTTTGCCAGATGAATCGTAACAGTAGTTAGAAGTTACAAAGAAAATATAAGTTCTCAGAAAATCTCTAGAAGACATTTAACAAGTTACGAAGTTCAATCAAAAAATTCAAAACATACAGATGTGAACAAAGTATTTAATTAAACAAGAGTTTCGATAAGATAATGAATTTAATTGAAGAAAAATTCTTCGACGCTAAATCTTCCAGTAAGTCAAAATTAATTATTTTATACAAAATTTATTTGAGAGTTCGTTATTTTGATACAGATGAAATGCTAGTTAGAAAGTATTTTAATTTCATGCAGTAAAAGTATAATTGAAAAGATTCATTTAAACTTCACATACTAAAGCATTACATGAATTTGGATGCCAGTTATTTAAATCTAACGCATAAAACAAATTACTGAAATTTTTTATACAACGCAGGCTTAATTTGGTTCAGTTTGTTTCGTGAAATATTTTTGCTGTTATTGTTTTAACCATAATATATAATCTCTATTTGTATTGATACATGTACGTAATCCGGGAAACTTCATTGAATACAGCAAAGAGAGAACTTGAGAGCTTTACTTTATAAGTACAAAACTCTGAATTCTGAAAATGCTAGCTATAAAATATAGGTTTCATTACAAAAGCGACGCAACGTGTAATACAATATTCTGCAATTCTTTACGATATGAATAAGACGCAAAATCATAGTATGAAAGGATTCCTTGTCATCTACCAACCGCTATTCGGTAGAATCAAACCATATATTCGAATAAACTGAAAAATGAAAGAATTTGAAGCATTGCACTTCATAAGAAAGCATAGAGCACAAAGGAATATTGCCTTCGAAATAATGGCAAGTCTGTCACTAGACGTCCATTGGAAGAAACGTCAGCTGAATACAAATAACATGGAAGTAGGAAACTGTATACGTAAAGCTCCAAAGTTTTTTAGGGAAGGAGGGGGACTGTTGTAGCACGCAGCCATCTCATTCTCAAAGAAACAGCTTCAAAATGTTCCATGTGATCTCCCGGACAGAATTTCCAACTGCTCAAGTTCTTTTGGTTTCCATCGGTAAATATTTTTCGTGAATCTATATCAAAAGGAAGCTTCGGGAGCCCTCAGGAATGAGTATTGAAAAAGAGATGTTTTTAACGTTATGTGATTTCTCCCTGCACAGAATAGTCAATATCGGACTACTGCATTCCGAAGCAACTGCGATTGAGCAAAATATCTTCCGCGTTCTATTAATTAATGATATAGTAAGAAACGTATAACGAAGCAATAGATCTACTTTTTCGTGAATTTTTTCTTTTTCCTAGATACGTAAGAGTTTACGTTTTAATTGTAGAGAAATCATTGTATTTTAGAAGTATGCAGTTGTATACGAGATTATGCAAGAAGATTTTCTCATTAAATGAAGGTGTACTTTATTGGACATAAATGGGGTTATACAAATTTAGAAAACAAAATACTTCAGAAGCATAACATGAAATATATTTATAGTTTCTATTTACTTCTGGACTTATACTGAAGTAAATTATCCTGAAATACTGTTTTATAATTCAATTATAATATTACAGTAGATCTGAGAATTTAACTTTTTAATATGTTGTTAGTTATCATAAAGCGTTTTAAAAGTTTGTTCTTATAACTGCTTTTAGAAACGATTCACTGAGATAAAAATTATTAAGTAGAAACGCAAAATATAAATGTTCAGTTTTAAAGGGTGCTAACAGAAATTTCAAGTTCTTATCTTTATTTTTAAAAATAGGGTAATTAAAATGGTAATATACTTAGCTAGACATAATCTGCAAAGTCTAATTTTCTGCTGCAAATCTATAAAGTCGACCAAATCAAAAATGAAGGTTCGGTTTTCTCGGCATTTGTGTTTTATGTATCTTAAAATACTATATTCGTGCCCCGCCTATTTATCTCACAACTAAATTTCCAATGATAAATCCATAGAAACACAGAAGTTCCTTAACGATAAATATTTATATGCAGTTAAAAGCAACCAACATTTGTCTGTAATCAAAACTAACACTTTTTTAAAAATTCCTACAGTACTGAAAAACGGGGCATTCCTTAATTTCCTAGTGATTTGTTAATGAGAATATCACGAACAATATAAACTTGATTATCTTGGCTACTCTTATTCTACTAATATATGTTTTATATTTTCAAAGTCTCAGATATCTCTTTGCAGTTCATTCAACACACATGGAGAAATTTTCTGCTGTTTTTGTGTTGTGACATATTTCACTTGTCTGACAGTAATATTAGAACAAGTCAACGAAATTCATCGTGGCAAGGTGAGCAAGATTGCTCCTGTTGTTCGCAAGAGCCTTGAGCATCATACAGCTGACAGCACTACATCTCTCCGTTTCACCTCCAATTTTGATAGAAAGCATCTCCAGGAGAACGGGTCCATGGGTCTTCCACCCCTCTTCTCCTATCATCAACCTCTCGAGAGTACTTTCGGCTCGGCATATATTTAGAGCGTCCCCATGCCGCACGGACATTTGCAAGCAGTCATGCTTTCTCCAGGATTCGAACCCGAGCCCTTCGTCACCGCAGTAGGCTCCCCTAACCACTGTACCATCTGGACGACAGAAATATTATTCTTCCGTCTAGAGATCGATCCGATTTACAGTAGGCCAACAGCAGTTCACAAACTCTTGAGTTAAAATTTTAAATAGTTCAGAAACAATTAATAGGAAACCTTCTGTCATCCCTAAATAAAATACTAAAATTAAAATCTGAAAAGAGTTAGTATGTATTAAATTTTTTTTTCATAAATGATAAAAATTCATGTATTTCGCACGCACGTCATGTATGTGGACTACTAAATTTGTGATTTTTTACTACTTCAGCTTCATACAACGCAACAAATTTTGAATAGTAATGAAATCATTGATAACTTCATGTACAAGAAAAGTACAAGAACGTTCATATACATATCATTTGGTCACAGACCGTGATTATATCACGGTCTCTGACCAAATGTGTGATTGCAGTTTAAATCCAGTTTTAATCTAGATTGTTACCCATAGATGGAGCTGTACTATTAATTTCGTGAAAATGTGCAAATGTAAATCTTTTGAAAGAAGATCTGCAGCACAGAGCCTATGATGGATGGCTACACTATTTTCAGTAACATAATACGCCGGTGAGTGCAAATGAATAGATGTTATATAATTTTATATCATCCAACTTTGTTCTTACAGCATGATATTAACAATGCTACCTGTATGTTATATCCCTCAAAAACGGCCTCTATGATAAATCTTTCCCATGAAAAATTTGATTGATTAGCCATATTGGTGATTCTATGCCAGTTTTTTAAATGGGCTTATTTATGGATCACCAATGTATATGTATATTTGTGTTTGACAATAATGAATTTCAATAGAAAGTAAAGTTAAATACGCATCTTAACTTGACTTTCATAGTGATTGAAGATTTAATATTACCTTTGCTTATTTAATAGATACATGCTAATAATTAGTACATTTTTAAAACATTTTATACCAATCGGTGTGTTTAAAAATTAAGATCACTCAGTCAAACACGTTACTGAGCAAAATTTTATTATTTCAGATACGGGATTTATTTATGGAAGGGCGAAGTCGGATACAAACATGAATTTTGTAAAAGAAAAGAAATTTTATGCTACAATTCATTTTCCTTCAGTTTCCTTTTCTGAGAAAAAAGCATGTTTAATTGTAGACGTTTTGCGAACTAAAGCAGTATTAAAAAAGCAACATCGTGTTTTACTTGCTTTAAAATGCAGTGTTAAAATAATACAGTTTCCATCGTATTAAACACGAAAACATGATCATAAAGTTAGTTACTCTCATTTCAGATATAAGAGTTAAGAGATTTGAGGAATGGTTAATACCTAGATTCAAATAACCGTTGATATTAAATTTGTTTCGTAAATTGTGTAATATTTAGAAATTATACTCGCTTTATTTACGAATTGATAATCTTACATGTTTCAGCTTTCTACTTCTTCATTGTGATAATATTTAAATTCGGAATATTGACATTCTTCTGTGAATTCTTCTGTGATGTAACGAAAGGCTGAGACACGTTAGATCACTGATTTGTAGTTTCTAAGATTAGAAGTGGTATGCTGCTATTCCGCAAATTTCTGAATAAAAAACCAAGTACTGTTGCAATTAGTTTATTTTATTACCAAGCACTTTCTAGATTTTAAAACAATTGCTCTTCGTTATTTCCTTCTAACTGGTAGCTACAGAATGTTAAATTCAGTATTCGTTTTGAAAATTTATCTTTCGGTTGTTAGATTAGTAATACTTCAGAGATGTGTTGCTTTTTATGCTGAACTATTTTCGATTCCTGGCAAAACTGGTTGTTGCCAGTCGATGAGGCCTAAACATCTATCATTTATCGTTCGTATTAAAAGTTTCATTGTCATAGGAATTTAACTGATATAAAAAGGAATTTTATCTGTCACTAACATAATAAATGAAATAGTTTACAATGGTATCTTAGGTACCGATTGCATAAGTTTTACCAGTAACTCTATCTATTGCATGCATTATCATCTATTATAGAAATAAGATTAAGTATAGATAAAAAGTCCCTATTTTATATGTTTTTCTTTAAATTTTATTCAAGCACTTTGTTTTCTGAACAATACCGTAAGTTTAGGTACTTTGATATTAACATTAAAAATGTACAGAAACAAACAGGTATTTTTCATAAAAAACTCCGTTTTCCATATCCGTTTTGAATGTAACCTTTTGTCCTAAAATCGTGTATTTTATAGTTGAATTCCATAATAACTCATAATCCAACCATTTGAAAACAATTAAATAATCTACTTTTAGCAATTTAAATCTATAAAAGCATTTTAAAGCTTCAGATAAATAGTATCAGATCTCATTTAAAATATTGGCTGACAGAAAGAGTTGTATTTCAGCGGGATATTTTGATTATGATCTGCAAATGATGCTTCTTTCAAATTTGCAAAGCATACCTACAAATACAAATCAATGAAATTTAATGTCGGCTTAACACCAGACTGAGCTTTTGAAATGATTATTTACGGCTTATGATTGTCCGGTGTAATGACTGTACATTACTCTTGCAGGCCTTTGATTCATTTAGAACACTCATTAGATTCAATGATTTTGAATTCAGGTAGAAAGTGATCTAATGTGCTGCTATTAATAGCAGAAAATCATTTACAAAATTTAAATTTGACAAGGTCCCTAAGGAAGTTCATCAGTTTAGTTTGCAGCTTTGCTGTTCATGACATCCAAGCAATCATTAGGATTATTTAAATAAAGAGAAAGTGAAATAG
Source organism: Stegodyphus mimosarum (assembly GCA_000611955.2). NCBI lineage: Eukaryota > Metazoa > Arthropoda > Arachnida > Araneae > Eresidae > Stegodyphus > Stegodyphus mimosarum. The sequence goes on along the minus strand of KK118778.1, from coordinate 257,683 downwards.
TTCTGTAGATTTTTCGTGGTCCTGTGTTTCACCAAAATTTATAACTTTCATATTAATAGCATAGGAATGTTTAGGGATACAATACAACAAGCTACTCTACCACAAAAATCAAAAAGTTTTATTAACCGCTGTCTTCTGTATGTGTTTTATACATTTGTCATTATATCAACGGGCTCCAACTGTAAGGATTCATTACCTCTCCCACCGATATTTTCATAATCAGTATTAGTAAGTTCAACACTGGTAAGATAAAACATTTTTCCAGAAATACCTCCGCGAAGGTATTCCATCCCTCAGATGCTTTGCCACGTTCAATTAAGTAAACGGCTCGTTCATACATTTTCCTAATTTTTTAAACGTATGTATTTCATCTGGAATATATCCAACATATAAAATCGCTTATAAAGCGCTTAATTGAATTTAAAGAAAAGTAAGTGTTGTATTTAATATAGGGTTAATCCATAATTAAAGCAAGTTAATCCATGTCATCACTGCAAACTAAAGTTTACAGAGTAATTAAACAGGATGATCTTGGATATAAAACACTTTTAGATAGTCATTTTTTTTAACTGCAACAATTTTCTGCAGGCATTTAACAGTATTATGCTGTATTACATCTACTCAAGCTGGAGAAAATACTTCTTTCAAGTGCATCCGCTTGTAAGTTAATAATATCCTTTAAATATTTATTGATAGTATGTACCGTATTAAAAATATCTCAAAAAATATCAGTACTGTTGTTGAAAGTTTTAATACACATTGTAACTAAACAGGATCATTAAGGATGGAAAGCAACCACATATTTCTACCTGCAATTCCAAGCGAAATATTTTTTCTTAAGTTGGTTAAAATAACGAAACACTTCTAGTTTACATTTGATTTCTATGCCGCTGTTGAAACGGGTTGGCTTGATACTTTGGATATATGCTGTTTTGCAACAGGAGAATGGTCTTCATACTCTTACAGTTCGCTGGAGAATTCCTTATGAGGGCCTAATGATTATAAAAATACTAAGTGATGTTGTTGTCCTGACCATGTATTTCATGGAAGAATGGTTGCCAGAGCCTCAAGGAAGTTGGACTTCTACTTCCACCCCAATTTTGATGGAGAGCGCTACGGAGAGCATAATTCACAAATGCACATCAGTATCACCGCTGAGGGAGGGGTTTAAAAAATGGACCCATGAGCTTCTATTGCTCTTGTCACGCTGAATCATGGAAACTGTGCATATGAGCTCATGGTGTTGTTTATGTTTCATTTCTCACTTGTTTCGCAGTAATAAATGTATGGCGTATAGATGCTGCTATCATTTTAGAAGAAAATTTCATAGCGCTTCTATTTTGTAAGTTCAGTAGGTCGTCAACATTTCACTTTCGCGAAACTTAACAAGCATTTATATTCGGATTAATGTTTGTGGCATATTATTGATCTTTATATCGACAAAACGACTCTTACAACTCACCTCGAATATTATGCATTTACTAAAACCTGTAAATTATGATGTTTAAATCATCAAGTAATGGATTCAATTGTATAAATTGTATTGAGCTGAGATTAACTGGAAATGTTACAATGAATCTAGTATTTTCTAGATTCATGAGATCACCCCTTTGATTTGTCTTTGACTCATGGTTTGCATGCATTTGATTTTGAAGGTGTAAGATTCAAAATATTGTTAACATTAAAAGCTAATTAAATATATTCATTGTGACTAAGATAAATTCCATCTGTTTGAAGATTATTTCTTATGAAAACAATACATTTAAGAGTAAACCGTTATTAATGTGAAATTTAACACAATGTATAGAAATGCAAATTAGGAAAATTCACTTTGAATAAAACTATACATTGGCTTATAGAACACCTTTTTCATATAGACTGCAATAAAAAGGCTGACTTCTATTACTTACATATATAATTATGCTCATATTTGATCTAAATTCGCACTGAAAATTTTCACAATGAATCCGTGATACTTTACTTATTTTATACAGGAAATTGAGTGGCAAAATATTTTCAACCACCTTGGTTAAAGTACAATCAAAATCATGTGAAATGACGTGAAATGACATATATATTACTGGAAGCTGATTGGCCCATTCTAGAAGCCACTCCCTAGGTGGCGATACAGATGTGCACTTGCGAAATATGCCTACGGGGAGGGGAGTCCGAGGATCTCCCACCCCTCTCCCCTACCACCAAACCACATGAGAAGACTTTCGGCTCCCCATACATTTAAAGTGCAACGATGCAGTAAAGACATTATACATTTACAAACATCCATGCCTTCTCCGGGATTCGAACTTTGGCGCTTCTCTAGATCAGTAAACTCCCCTAACCACTATACCGTCTGGGCGACATCCTAAATGACACTTTCTCGAAATTAGGTAGATATCAGATGGGAAGCGAAATTGAAGAACCATGCTTCGGTAATGAAAAAGCCAAGACTGGGAATGTCGGGAAGAGGAGGTAAGGTCCAGAGACCTTGGTTGCTGGTTACGTGGTATAATGCAACGAATTCGAAACATGTGTGATGTAGCTTGCTAGCCACTTCATGTAATAGTGTCATAGTATGCAAAATATCGAGCTGGAAAAACGAAGTCATCGTGATTTATTTCCTCTGTAGTGTGAAAAGGAATCAGTTCTTTTAACACAGCTTGCATGAGGGCAGACTATATGTGCTTAGGGGTAATCGAATAATTCAAATTCATATGTGTATCGGCGAACGAAGTAAACACACGTATCTACTTAACAAAGTTACGCATATTTTATTTTTACCTGAAACGGACATAATTAAATTCTGTACAGGAATTCTGATTTGAATATATTTCTTTTACTGATTTATCAAAAATTATTGACTTATTACTGATTGCTGTATAATAAAGAAAGAAATAACGTAGAATTTAAATCGCTGCAACAAAATGGGATGCATACAGATGCTAAATGGGATGATTCCAGATGGAAAACAGTAAAATCATTTGACAATACTGGTTTTCGTGTTACTTGAAAACACCTTAGCCGAAAGGGAGGCCTAATTCGAATATTTTTACAGCACTTACTTTAGTATTATTTTAAAACTTATCCAAAAGGGATGCCTTGTTCGAACATACTAGGTTTAACTGGGATTTTAAATTGTGATCACGATGTTAGTGTAATTATGAATGTGAGGAGTAATTACAGTATTTTAATATCTATATAATTGTAATCACCTACTACAATTGCATTTACATTGCTGTTATAATTATATTATATAATTGCAATTACATTATCTTTTGTAAGTGTAATTAGATTGCGCAAATGCTTTTTAATTGCGAAAAACCGCAATTACAAAGCAAGACTATAATCTAATTATAATTACAAAAAAAAGTGTAATTGTAATCGCAATTATATTTTGCTCAGTTACGCTAGACTGGAATGAAACATGAAAAAGTGACTGACTGTTCCCCTTAAGGAATATATTTACTTGAATCGAATCAGTGGCTATATAGGATTGAAAGATAATTTGCTTTAAGTGGGATTCGCTATTCAAATTCGTGTAAATTCTAGCTGATTGTTTTTAAAAACTGTGTCTCAAAGTATCTTATATTTCAGATACGTATATTCTCATAAATGTTTCGAAAACCGCAACTCTATATGTCTTTTTTTTCAATACCGCTGTTCACAGACTGTTCTTGCATTGACACTTCCTTTTCTAATAAATGAACTGCGATGAGTTAACGGATCTGACATGACAACATAATACTACTCATCAAATCTTAGCGCTACAGCGAAATATTCATGAGTTCTAAACACGTTCTTTATAACATATTTTTTTATGGTCAAGGTATTTCTTATAAGAAAGAGGAATTGATAATTTGGTGCTGAGAAAAAGAAATATACTTTTGTTATATTTAAAAATTATTAAAAGTACAAAGCAAAAATAAATATATATAACCAAAATATTTAATGGAAAAAAATTAATGCATTGTACATATTAATTTTACAGATTTATTGAATCAATATATTGTGTACTAGAATTAATTCGTTGTGGACTAGAATTAATATATTGTGTAATACTAACGTAGCATCATAAAATATACTGTCTAAAGCTGACAAAGCGTGCGAAAAAATGAGTCATTTAGCGTCATATGGTGCATAAATTCAAATCTAGAATTCGATTGAAACTATAAGAAAGAGTATAATACACGAAATTCATTAGAACAAGAAGAAAAGCAAATTCGAAAAATCTTTCGTGCCTTGTCTTAAGTAACGATCAAAAATCTGAATCTCTTTTCTTTTGAAACAGTTTTCTCTGGTAAAATATATATATTCCCTGTTTCCCCAAAGCAATTCTAAAAGTTACGTATCGGAAACTGCAGGGAAATTCCTATTTCTAGAGTACTCAAGGAAACATACTGCAATTACGTTCAACTTTCGCAAGTTCTAACTGTGAAACAAAGGCGAAGTATACGTATTTTCATTTTAGATTTTCTACTGAGTTACGAGCAATTTACCTCTATAAAAATAGAAATAAAACTGAGCTTGAATCAAATCTTGTGTGCGCGATAAGTATCATTCCCACAAATAAATCACCTAATCCCTCACGAAACAAGTGAAGGTTTCATTCATTTTTAATATATAAGAAAAAGAAATCTATATAAATTAATGTACAAAATTTTAATTTTCACAATTCCTGCATTTCATTAAGAAGTAAAATACCAAAACCTTAAATAAACTCTCATTTCCAATAAATATTTAATTTTATATATTTAGGAAAAGTCTCTAAATAAATTAGTATACATTTATAATTTTCAAATATTTGTAAATGTAACTAACTGTTATATTTGTCTTCAGTAATTTATTTATTATATGTGAATTGGTGCTTTGTACTGCTCTGTGCAGTTCCAGTGTATGTGTAAACTAAATTCTAACTAAGAAGTACAAAACAAAATATAATATGTGTAACAAACGAAATGAATGAAGAAATTGAAGGAAATAAGGTTCGTGAGTGGTAATGGTTAATTGTATGTCATGCTAGGTCCACCATTCCCTACGAAACAGTGCATGACAGACAATTTCTGAAGTCAATCGATTTTTTTCCTTCAGTCCTTTATTGTTTCTTTTCCTACTGCATTTTTCAGTTTTTCAGTTCAATAGATTTCTTCAACTACTTCGTATTCTATTGGTTGTTTTACAACTGACCTACAACTGAAACACACCCATACCCACAGAAAAAGAGGCTTGAATCTACTTTATGTACATTCCGTTTCACTAAAATTGCATATACAACGGAGCCCCAAAATTTTTATGCGGCCTTTATTTACTTAGCTGTTGATGGTAGACATACTGTTCCAGTTACAAAAATGTTGAAATGCAGCAAATACTCATAAATTAGCAATTCTTATTTAATAAAAATCGGTTTTGTAAAATTTACAAAATCTTGCCTTTTACACGGTCGCCTAGTATCTACAATTGCATTTAGACAAAAATGTGCGCTTATTATAAGAAACAAAGCATAAGAAGACGACTTCTGTGCGATAGAAACTGTCACAGGTATTTGATTTGAAATTTTTAAGTAATTATTATGGGACACATATGTGAAGAACAAACTGTTTGTATCTGTGCATCGCTAAAAGTAAAACTTCATTTCAGAAAAATGGTTCTGTTGTAAATAGGATAAGAAATGAGCATAACTACGCAAACTTACTTAGCATTTGCGGATGAATGCATATATATATATATATAAGATTTAAGCAAACAATTTAATTATTTGTAATAAATTACCCAATCAATTGGTGCAAAAGCTTGTAAAATAATAATTTATCTTCTAATATATTATTTAGTATATTATTTCCTTTGACAAAAGTAGTCAGTATTCTATTCAAATGGAGTAACTCATTAGCATATTTGAAAATCGAGTCTTGAACAAATTTTAAAATGGAAACATCAAAAATGAATCTTGAATAAATTTAAGGTGGGAAATTTTAAATGTTATAATTAAAAGTGAAAATGTAGTGAATAAACCAAGTAATTATCGTCAAACTACTTTTGCAAAGGCAATAATATATTAAATAATCTATTGGAATATTCTATCTATCTATCTATATATCTCTAGCTCTCTCTCTCTCTCTCTACATATATATATATATATGTGTGTGTGTGTCGTATTTTAAGGCGTAGTCGTAGTGGCTGAGGGTGACGGCAGGATGACACAGCTAACAAAACTGAGCTTGAATAATCACTATCTTTATTTTTCTTCATGTCAAATTATCTTTCTGTAGATAAGATATTTTCAACCACAGTTGCATACAGTAATTTTTTTTATGTACACTGACTTAAAAAGTACGCCGTAAGCATCTTAGACAGGAAAGTATAAGCGGCGCAGAGTAGTTTGCATGGTAGAAGTCAGGAAAAGGGGGGCGTAATTCCTCAGGAATCAGTATTTATACTACGTAGGTGCATATGTAAAGTTAAGTCGTGATTGATTAATTTTAGGTTTAGAGAACATAAAATTTAGAATAGTCAATTTTGAGGTTGCCAATTATTTCTTAGCATAGCGATCGTATTTTATTATATATATATATATGAATAATCACAAATATAAGACCAGGCCCAAGCTTAATCCTGTTGCACGCTAAATGCAGCAACACTTGTGGCAAAAATAATGATAATAAATAAAAATTCTTTTTAAATACTTCCCTTTAGCGTTTTACATGTAAAACGCTATATTTAAAAGAAATCTTATTGGCAAGACCTTATAGAACTCATTCTTTAGAAAACAGTTGCAAGCTATACTATTGGCAGAAAACCGATTCGTAATATTATTTGCAAAAAGAGAAAAAATAGCTTCATGTCTTTTTGTATGATTACTTGATTCTAAGGTAGGAAACCTGCATGATAATATGCAAAACTTATTTTTAACGTTTCAAAATTTGCTTTAATTAGTTATGTGAAATGTCTTTCCCCATACTATAAATAACAAAATAAACTGACATTTAGATTAAAGAAATTTATTTGACAAATCAAAGAATGTTACCCATTACCAAACTACGAAACAATATCACTGAATGACATGAAAGCGGAAAGCATCAGCTTCGGATTATTTGAATCAATTTTTAGCCCATGCCAGCCATGCCATGTGAGATATCCCAGTTTGGATATCTAATATTCTGATCAATTTTAATCGTAAGGTAATCAAATGTTTCGTGTTTTATGTTTTATAATGCATATCAAATTATCCTAAATATACAGCGGATGGATTATAAAAAGTAATATTTTGTAATTTCTACAAAACTAGTTTTTAAAAACGAAAACGTTTATTATAACCATTCTACTTTTGGAATAAAGCCATAACATTTAATTTTCAGAGGCCAAAAATCATTGCTCGGTCTCTTTTCTTCACTCAGTTTGGATTTCTTAAATATCTCCCACATACAACCTAATATTTAGTATACTTTCCATTTCTTTTTGATCGAATGCAATAAAAAACCTGTTTCGAGAATCACTGTTCTGCTTTCGATTATCCACTCCAGTTTTCAAGTATAATGTGTTTCCAGTTATAGCAATGCTTTGATAGGATACATTAATCATCTAAGATGCCTTTATAAAATACAAAGCATTTGGACTAACTGTTTTCGACTTAATAACATTAAGATTCAATTCCCAGCTCAACTAAGCCAAACATTAATAACTGCAGAACTGTTTTGACATCCAACAGTATAAAATAAAAATCTAATTTTTAATCTTCCCAAAACGCACAGACACTTCCATCTCGTCTTTAGCTTTATTCCAAGATTACTAAAGAAACAGAACAATAGCAAATGTAACTGGACAGGTATATGCACTACAGTTTGGAAATTTACAAAATAACACGTGAACTGTGCTTTTTATGCCTATATAATAAAATTTTAAACACTTACACACGGAATAATAAGTTATAGACTAATAACCTGGCTGTTAATTTAAGCGATCCCCACCACTGTGTGCACTTAGTTTCATAAAACCCACTGACTTCTCATAGTTCGTCCCATGCTCGAACCCAGGCAAATAGACTGGCTGTGAATTCCCCGAGTGTAATGTGTATGAGACACGGTTTCTCTTAGAAAGCCATCCACGAAAGGATACCTCCCCTTAGGTAGATAACACTCGTTACTTAGCCATATTCAGATAGCCTAACTTAAGAAGCTAATGTGACGACATTTCGTTAAAGAAGACATAATCATTAATTTTGAAGAATTTAGGTTAAAATTTAAACAATGTAATGAAGATCAAAGTTTGGATTTCTAAACACTACAAAATTGAATATTATTAATTTATGAGTTTACTAAGACTTTATACACATATAAGCCATGAAATTATATTCCACTTTTTCACTTTTCTTGCACCTGCATGTAATGCTTCAATCTATATTCATATTCTGACCTTCATTCTCGAGCAGCAGTATTCGAAATTGATGGCAGTGCGGCCTTATAAAAACACAAAAGACACAAAAAAATTACCAACTCAGTGAGTACCTCTTCTCTAAGTTACATACCATCAATTCTTGTTTTTGAGTGTCATCCTCTTTGCAATTCCACTATCAACTTTCGCGAACCCTAGTACGGTTGCAATCCATAGTTTGAATACCACTGTTCTAGAGTATTAATTCAGGAATTGACACCAGTATTAAAAGAAATTAAATATTTCGGAATGTCTAAAAGTGTTTCGAATTCCGTATGTTACGTTTTGAGATAGAAAGAGTAATTTACGATGTCTTTTGAAATTTATTTTAATTATACAGTAATAAATTTAATTCACGTATCGTTAATAGATAATTTCGATTTATAAAGTACTATTTTTTTATTTAATGTATTTTTGGTATAGCAAGTTTTGCATTCTAAAATACTAAAATATTTAAATTAATTAATTACATTTAAAACTTCTGTTTTCAAAATATTCTCAGTTTTAGGAAATTTAAGAAGTTGAAGAGAGAAAAAAATGAAGAAGAAAGTAAAAATAGTGGAAAATAGGATGACGAAGGTAAAAAATTTACTTTAAAAAACTTTAAAAAATATACTACAAATTTTATTAATATTCCTCATAAATTAAACAATCACTTTCTATATATAATTAATAAATATTTATCTTGCATCATTAATAAAACTAAGGAAAAAATTTCGTTTGATTAATTCTCTTCAAAAATTTACTTGGAAATTTAAGGTTAAAAAAACTGTGGCAATTCATTGAATACTGTAACAAAATCTATCAAGCGTATATTATTGCTTAACACAAAGATACAAAATTTTGAGTAAAAAGCTCTAATATTTTGCGGAAAGGCCTAGTTATTTCTACTATAAGAGGATACTAAATCTTACAGGTTATAAAGCAAAATTTATTTTTCAAAAAATCTATTAAAAAATAGTAAAAATACAAATTTAAAAAATAAATCAGAAAAATGTGCGGATTTTATTTGGATTGAAACCAAATTTCGAATTGTGGAAGAAGGCAACAAGTAATTATAAAAAAGAAATTAGGTATTAATAAGTACATACAAAATTTTCAATTATCATTGAGGAACTCAAATTTTTAGAGCTGATTTTTTAAAATATACTTGTGAAGGTTATATACTTTGGCGTAATTTGAGACGTAGGATCGAAATATGAAAAACAAATCGGTATGTAATTTCAGGAAAAGAACAATTTTGAGTGAAAATACACAAGTTAAAACACTGTTACACATAAATCAGATATGTATCCCAAGTCGCGCTTTCGAAACGTGAAAAACACAAGCTGAATTTCGTCAACCGACTCAATAAAATGGGAGATATAAAACTGTGTCTCCTTTTTTGAGTGGGTATACTTGTAGTGTTTCATAACATTTCAGGAAAAAAGAGTGTGTTCATACAAATGTGTGCATGCATAAGCAAGTAATGGGGCTGAGCCAGTTAAGTACCCAGATATGTTTATGGAACTTTTTTTTTATTTTAGTTGAATTTTAAAGGATGCTAAGAACGCACTATTTCCCGATCTCTCTCATAAAAGCGATGTATAGTGAAAACCAGTCTTGTTTTTAAATACTGCGAGTATATTACCTTTGACCTAAATATTAAATTAGCAGTCATAAGCATAACATTATATATTAACACTCTGAATCTAATTTTTGAAAAAAGCACCATATTCATGGCATAACGCATCAAAACAATTTTATACTAGCCATGTTTTGAAAAGGGTATTTAATATTTCAACCTTTAAGTTAATATATTAATCTTGCTTCACGAAAATCATGATTTTGTTTGTTTTGCTTATTCAGGCATGCTTTGTAATTTTGTTCTTGGGCATTCTATCCTTAAGATTGCTTGCTTAAGAGAAACAATAAATCGATATTTATACCACACGCAAAGGAAATAGCAAACTTAAAATGACTAATGACCTTTATAATAACAGTATACGGTATAATGGTAATACGGTGTTTATTTTCATAATGTCAAAACGTATAAACTTTGCACTGTCGAGACATTTGAGAAAGCCTTAAGAAAATATTTTCAGAACATTTCCTTTAAAAATCCTATGCTGCTTTTCCAAGCTCTTCCAAGAAATACTTTATTTTTTATTAAAATGTAGTCTGGAAATTTAGTGATTATTCATAAGTTCATACACACGGCTGTAGCTCCTTATCACCGAATTTCTCCCTTTCCTGACTGTTTCATAACAATAGAGAAAAATACAATTCAGCGTCATGGAAGTGGAATGAGAATGATGGTGGGAGAGAGGAGACTTAAAGCTTTGCACTAAGTACAAAATAAACAGCATAAAAATTAAAGTTTTGTTACTGCATTCGGTAAAGTTTTTATGCAAATATGGCCCACCGATAATTTTCTATTCGAAACGTCCTATTTTCTTTCTGCCCTAATTTTTTATTCAAGAAAACTGAATTATGTTTCTTTCTGAATGAATTTCTTTCTTTCTTTTTTGCCTAGGAGGCGAAAGCTCATTATGTTGTTTTCGTAAATAAAGACATTATTATATACGCGTACATACTTCAGTTAACAGAAATTATAATGTCGAATTTTGACTTGGCCTAGCCACAATAGAATGCTCCACCAATTGAGTACAAATGTTAATAGTCATACAAACAGGCGATATAGCAACTCAGCTTGTTGGTAAGTAATTTAGTGAGTGTGGTTTCAAAACCTAAGCTGTTATCCTCTCATAATTTACACAGTCCAGTCACATTAATGTGACCATCTGTCAAAAGCCAGAATAACCACCTTTCGCAGAGCGGACTGCTGCGAGACGTGCAGGAAGAGAGTCACATAGGTCCCTGAAGGTGTTCTCTGGGATGTTGAGCCATGCCGACTCTAATGCCGTGGCCAGCTGCGCTAGATTACGCGGTTGAGGATCCATGGCGCGAACAACTCGATCGAGATGGTCCCACAGATGCTCGATTGGGTTTAAGTCAGGTGAGTTTGCTGGCCAGGGGAGGACGGTAAACTCATCCTGGTGCTCTTCGAACCACGCACGTACACTGGCAGCTGTATGGCACCTCGCATTGTCCTGCTGGAAGATGCCATCATCCTGAGG
>KK118778.1:211832-242679 GCA_000611955.2 Stegodyphus mimosarum | reverse complement strand
CTATAATCATCGACAGTATTCAGTTTAATTACTGAATTTCCTGCCTCATTTTTTATTTCAAGTTTTTCTATAAGTAATCTTTCTTTAAGATCTTTCCTAAAGTCCTTCATATTAATAGCTTTAGTAATAACCAAGGGGGGAATTTTACCCGCGAATTTTTTAGGTTGCGAGAACGTTGGCGGTGGCGGTGCCGAATCGTCGTCCATTTTGTTTGCGCCAAGATTTTCTTCCTGCAGTGCGTTGAATTGATTTGTAGCCTTAAGTGGCGGATATTCGTCTTCGTCTGAGTTTGTTCTTTTACGTGCTCGTTTTCAAGTTGGAGCATTTTGCCATTCCGTATTTACTTTAGCGGGAACGATAGGAGGCTGACTCGTTATAGCTTTCGCTAACATTTCCATGCCATCTTCTCTATAAAGAATAGCCATATTCTTTTCATGTTCAGCGAGGAGCGCGTTCATCATTCTAGCAGTTTCCTCAGTACCATTACCCATATCCTGAATCCGTTTTAATTCTTCTATTTCGTCAGTTAATCTTAAATTATGACTAACCAAAGCCATTATCGATCCTGGTTTAAACTCGATTGATCCCGAGGGATCTGCCATTATTGAGAGAGTCACCTGTGCCCTGAGTTATCTCGTAAGAACACAGAGGAGAACAAGCGTAAAAAATTAGTACTCACCCAGTAACGGCCGAGTATCCAAAAGCGACGTGAATCAAAAGCGTAAATCCACGTGTATCCACAACAAAATGGCGCAGAACACTGAGCGAAGGCAAGCGCACCTTCACGCTCAATAGCTAGCGTCCCGATTACGGCGAAACTGTTTTCCGAAGCCCTTACACACCCTTTATATACGCTCAACTGCACTGTGCTGCCACCTGCCTTCTGTGATTGGTTATTTAACTCTGACATGGAAAGTACGTGGTGGTCACATTAATGTGACTGGACTGTGTATATTACTGTATCTTAAATTTATCTTTTGCTGTTCTATCAGACTCTCGTTTTCCTCCAGTCAACACCTGAGCTTAAGATCTGATGAAGGACTTCTTGCCTTCGTTTTATTTATTTATTTTTTGTTTGTAGCGTCGTTCAAGAGGAGGGATTTCCACTTCCCTTATCCTTCTGCAAGCTCCCAACTTCGAATAGTTACACTTCTCAGTTAAGCAGTCCCGTATTGATATTTTTTCTCTCCTGTGTTTTTTTCCTTGATGATTCCATTTACTGATTAATTTTTGTTGGACAGATAAAAAATTGAGAAGCCTGATATTCAATGTAACATGCTAAATTTTGAACTATGTACAAATTGAATTAATGTTTGATGAGACAAAATCATAATGCCTCTTTCGCCGGAATGACTGAGAATATAAAACTCTTGTTTCAAAAGTAATTTTTTTCCCGGAAGAATTAGTGTTTTGGATATTAGTTGCATTCTGTTATATTTAAATGGAATTAATTATACCCTTATATCAATAAGATCTCTTAGTGTTATGCTTCTGATGTAAAACCGAATTGTTAATCAAGATTTAATCACAATTGTAACAGTAGAGTTGAGCCTGTCGAACTTTTTTATTGTTATTGATCTTCATGACTACTAATTGTTTATTTATTTAACGGTTTAGATGTTAACCTCAGTGTGCTTTAACTTAATGTTTGAATATTTTTCCATAATTGATTGTCAGCCATTCAACCGGAGCGAACCCGGAAAACTTTAAAACATAACGCTATGTCTTCACATACTCGGTTTAATTAGGTCATATGGTAGATTTCATTATTGTATTTTGAAATATTAATAATAGTACTTATCTTAAGTACCTATAGATTCAGATACCCTCACTGTTTCAATGTTACCTCTATTGTTTCAGATATTTAACAATTTTGGTACAGTAATGCGTCAGATCTAACAGTCTTTGGTGCCGTGATATAACATTTTTGGCACCGTTATTTAACATTTTGGGTGCCTTGACCAAAAATGTTAAACACCAAACCTATCTAACAACACCAAAAATAATTAACTAATAATAAATTCAATTTTGTACTTTTAAGAAGGACAATAAAATTGCAACTCGTTTGTATACTATTAGGCTACCTGAATATGTGGTGAAAGAGAAAAAATGTGTTCTGTGAAGCAAAGCAAAAAATACACTACATGTATTTCCAGTCATTTAATTAGGATATTTATTAAAGAATTTCATTTTAATAGTTAAGGAATTTTAACTAAACAGCTCGAAAGCTGTACTCATAAAATAAAGAATTAAATATTTTATTTCATTTTTTCTGTTTTATGTAGGTGAAGGCGTATACACGTTATATGTTATAATACTTGCCCTTGAATAAAGTAACTAAAAAAGTAACTCTGTATAGCAGTAAACTGCAATAAAAGAGACAGCTTTTGCAAAGCAAAATCGGCAGTAAAGAATAAAATACTCCCAGGTAAAAACTGAAAAGGTTGTAGGTATGTAAATATAAACCTGACAAATATAAACTGTTGAGAAAAAAGTAAAAACAAAAAGAGGAGAGGGGGGTATGATTGGTTTAACTAAACATCTTTTATCAAGCAAAATATTAAACAGTAAAATGCAAAAATTCGAGTCTAATTGAGAACCAATGAGGTCAAAATCAAAAGGAAATTAGACTACAATTGCTATAAAATAATGTAAAAGAATCAAGACATATAATAATTTTAATCATAATATTCTTTTTCTCGTAATATAATCATTTTATTTTCTTGGCAATAAAATCTCACTCAGTGATCTCTCATTCACTTTTGAAACACTGGTAGTTCCAACTTGAGTTTGATTCCAGGCGAACGGGCTGGCTGTATGGGCGTTTGCATGGTTTTCTCCATGTGTAAAGTTTATACGAACTAGTTTTCCTTAGAAAGCACGCCGCGAAGTCATCCCTTCTTTTAGGCAGATAGGCTTAATATGCTTTGTCATAATTAGTTAAACTAAATGTTTGCTTTTAGAAAGGAGTCCCATTTTGATTTCATATATTTCATTAACCTCTGATCCCTTATGCAAAACATTTCGTCAGATAGTTTCTGTTTTGCTGTTTTCCAGTTTTTTCACAACACGCTCCTTCTTTTCTTTTGGACATTTTCAGCTACTAGCTTTGTTTATTTGTGTATTGTTTCATTTGTTTTCTGTGTGACGCTTTTTATTTGACGATTTAACAGTGTGATTTATTCTCTATTTTAGAATATTTTAAATTTTTTCTTTTTATTTCAGAATTTTCGTACTTGTTTTAAAATACTGTTGAAATATAATGTCTTTCTTTTCTTGATAACAGGAAAGCAGTGCTCCGAGGAAAGAAATTCATTTGTGGCAAAAATTTTAAATTTTAAATTGCGGTATATCGCTATGATGTGAACCACACTTCCATAGACATATTTGTTTAAAAATGCAGTTAAAAGACCTAAAATCACAATAGATTTTTTGAAATCTCAATTTCATTGAATAAAGCAGCTAAAAATTACTCTGGAAACAATGATAAATTGCGATAAAACATGTCGATAATAATCGCTCTGTAACGATGTAAGAATGTACCGACTGAAACAAACGCGTCATGATATCCGTTTATTGAATGAACTGGCTGCGTTCGATGCTGTAAACCTGGCAGTTTCAAGCTTGATGCTTATTTAATGAACATCTGAAGTACATTTGGATGTTTTGTCCAGAAATACTAGCACTGATGATCTAAGGATACGTCACTAACATATGGATGAATTACTTATGTACATATATTTGAAACTGAAATGTTTTTACTGCTGCGCTATATTGAAAAGCGGTTGAATGGCTTTTTCAGTCAGATAGTAAAACGAAACCTACATTCTTTTGTGAGTATGTCAATTTGGAGTGAAAAAATGTTATAAATTAATATCAGTTGCAGTATTATGGGATAAATTAATATCAATAAAAATCAATTGCCATGTCTTTGAAATATATGTCAGCATTTTAAAGCACACAAAGTTACGGAGGGAAAAAATTAACTTTTTTGATAGAGGTAAATCTTTATGCATGTGTTTTAATTAATTACCATTAAAACTACCTGTATGTGCTGGCTTTCAAATTTACGGAAATTACACACAATTTTTACTTAAGAAGCATAGCAAATAAAATAAGAAAACTTATTAAGTTTGGAAGTATTTTACTGTTTTATTTCGAGTCTAAACCTTTCTTTCATTACTTTCTAGAACACAAACAGCCTTAATCTGAAGCACAGAAATGGAATCAAATAATCCTACTATCCTTTACAGTGTTCAAGTAAGTGATCATACTGACAGTTACAGTGTTAGTTGTACGAGTAAGAACTTGATTCTATTTCTCACAGAACTGTTAGCCAAAATACGTATACTATATAGATTTCACTAATATATATATATATTTTAAATTTTCAGCACTTTTTATTCTTAAAGGCTAAAAATTAACAAATTATAATCAGGAATAAAATGCCATGATGTAAGAGTTTCATTTTATTCATCACTCTTTATAAACGTTTATAGGCTATGTTTTATAAAAGATAGAAATTAAATAAATTTAATGAAAGATATAAAACGGAAAGAATCTCGCCTAATTTTTCGCATCCTTTGATAGACAATTTTCTAATGTTTTGATGCGATTGTTCTTATCATGGGTATGTTGCTACGTTAGAGGAAATATAGTATGTCAACAGATTAACAACAAGACTATTCTCACTGACTTTCGATTGTGATAATTTTCTTATGAATTGTTCGCATTTACGTAAACAGTTAGAGAATTCTACAATACGCTACAGACATATTAACTTTAGAAAAATTAACAAATAACAAAATAAAAATGATTAAATCTATTTTAAGTGTACAAAGAAAAGTAAACCAAGAAGATTTCAAAATTTATTATTGCAGCTAACGTAAGAGAAATAATAAATGCGTTAAATTATTACGTCGGTTGCATACAATTAATTGTTTCCCATTTCATTAAGCCTTATTTAATCTGGGTGTAATTAATTCCACAATCATGTTTGCTTTACTTTAATATATAATCAGTTACAAATATCGCCAAATATGTAATAAGTCAAGAAGTTGCCTAATAACTGCTCTAAAACCTTTCATTTATATTATGGATAAGAAAATAAAGTTCAAGCAAAATAATAAAACTTTCAGTGTCATTTTAGAGTTGAGAATGAAATTCTCAAAGTACTAGATGTGCGAAGTCAAAAATATCAGATATAAGAAAATTAAATCTTAAAAGCACAAGCAAGCATTTTAAGCCGTTCTTGTTCCCTGTCCTTTGATATAGCATTTCAGAATATAATTTTAGCGTTTTTGTATTTATTTCTGCACATTTGTTCCCCAGCAGTGGGCGAACAGTTGAAGATTACTAAATACTTGCATTTCGCCCAGCATTCGAACCCGGGCGAACAGACTAATTGAAAGGATGGTTTTCGTGGTTTCCCATGTATGTTACATGATTACGAGCCATTTTACATCATAAAATCCTTTACGAATGCATCTATTACTTTAAGCAGCTAACTCACGCGTGCCTCTCCGTATTTAAATAACCAAGCAACGGCATTCTTGCACCGTTGCACACAATACATTTATAATCATGTTATTTGATAAAAAAATCGGTACTGTTCTGTTATCAGGGCCGGACTCAGATATCTCCAAAAGCTGACAATATGGCGAAGTATAAACATATTTGGCAAAATATTTAAATTACAATAAATAAAATACGATATGACTAAGCTGAAGAAAAATGCAAGGGAAAACATAATAACAGATATTCATAAAATTAGAAATTTTTAATGTAAATTAAACAACTTGCCAAAGAAAAAAACATTTTATGGTTTTTTGTGCAGTTTGTTTCAGACTCAATAATTCCACGTTTCTGAAGAAATTGTATGAAAGATGTCTCATCAATAGGGAAGTCCAAATAATAAAAACACAAGTGACAGTTAGGTCTTTGGAATTTGCATTCTCGCTGCCAATTTTGAAAAGCATTCTTTTACCTTTTCTTAAAAAGTTAACTTTGTAACGTCTTTAGAAGTAACCATTGGCGACTTTATATGAACCAATCTCTTGCCAAGTTTAGTAAGTCATTTGGTGAAGACTCCAGTCCCGATAATAGAACAGAACCAAAAATGTATATGCATATATTTATTTATATTTATTATTTAGACATAATATAAATTTATTTATTTTATATTAGTCTGTTCAATCAGAATACGTAGCGCATTTAAAAATTCTTCTGCGTTTATATTTAAGTTATCCTTTCTCATATATCATGAATGAATGATCATAAAGCCCTTAAAACTTGTTTCTAACTGTTAAAATATAATTCACTGTTTACGATTTAAAGGCATTTCATTTACCATAACGTACGATCTTTTAAACAACTAGTTATTAAACATCCGCGATTGATAAAGGAAATTATTAAAGAGAGCAATGAAGCGAAGCACCGAAATTTCCACTCCCAGTGAATCTATTAATTGTTTCAATACCATTAAAAACTTTCTTTTTCCATTTTCTAATTACCACCTGGCACTCGCAAAATTCTGATAATTGCACCCATGAAGTCAAAGCGGGTGATATTTTTCTTCTTTAAAGGTCTGCATCAACAAGAAAAATATTTTTAATTAACATAGGAGGCACCGGTTTTGCCATGATTGAGTGCTCGTACAACGAAGCAATGCATCGACCGCGCAAAGTACAGAACTTGGAAGTCTCACTTAAGTACACTATTTATTTCCGTCGTTGTTGTTAATTCCACTTACTGCTTCAATAGGTACTAGGGAGAAAATCCCGATGAAACAAATTGAACACATGTTGCGTGTGGTCTGTTAAAAGTTCACCATCTTCAAGAGTTCAAGTCTGTTGGGAAATACTCAAAATCGATGTATATTGTCATGGATACGAAATGATACTATTTCATTAGCGTTACGTAAATTTGATCTGAATAGTTACCGGAGTACAAAAATCCATATAAGTGGAAAATATTTTTGCTTGTATGCCGATAAGAAATGCACGCTGTGCTTAATATAATGGAGAAATGTAATACGAAAATAAGACAATAACTAAAGGACGTCTTATTCAATTTAAAAGTGTATAGTTTATGACGTATTATTAGAATGAAATTAGTAGATACATATACACTCACGTTTGTGAAAATTGCAACACCATGAAGGACTTACGCGAGTGAGCTGAAATTTTCAGGAAATGCAAAGTAGCGCATGATATGCAAATGATTAGAATTGCAAATCCGTAGCGCATGCGTATGCTGAGCAGCGCCCTCTGAACGGCTGATGGATCCGAATAAATAGACGGCTGTAGCGAGGCGTGTATGGTTATCGGTGGTTATCTGCTAGTGGTAAACGTTAACTCAATCTGTACTTATGCCTCGTCGACGAAAGAGAGCGAGATTTGAACAACTTACAGAGTTTGAACGAGGGAGAATCATCGGCCTTCGTGAAGCTGGATTGTCGTATCGTGCAGTAGCCTCTCGTGTGCAGCGTAACAGCAGCACAGTGATGCGCGTTTGGAAGCAGTGGACGGACGAGTGTCGGACAACTCGGAAATCCGGGAGTGGACCCCGAAATGTGACGTCAGCTCGCGATGATAGACACCTGGTCCGCATGGCGCGGACGGACCGTACAGCTTCCTCTAGACAATTGGCAGCACTGTGGTCAATAGCTACAGGTGTTTCATTGTGTGCTTCATCAATTCGTAGACGTCTGCTGCAGTGTGGACTGCGCGCACGGACTCCTTTATACAGGATCCCCCTAACGCACGACCATCGCCGCCTGCGGCTACAATGGGCCAATCAGCATAGAGACTGGCGTGCTGATTGGCAGCATGTCGTGTTTTCTGACGAATCCCGCTTTAATTTGTGGTACCATGATGGCCGCATTCGTGTCAGACGCTATGCCGGTGAACGCCACCTTCCGGAGTGCATTATCGAACGCCACAGTGGACGAACACCCGGAGTTATGGTCTGGGGCGCCATAGCATATCATAGACGATCTCAATTGCTACGAATTGTGGGCAATCTGAACAGCAACCGGTATATCCGTGAAGTTCTACAGCCCGAAGCTGTTCCCTTCCTTCAAAGCTTGCCAGGCGCTGTATTTCAACAGGACAATGCCCGCCCTCATACTGCTCGGATTGTTAAATCCTTCTTTGCAGCGCAGCAGGTACAGCTTCTTCCTTGGCCTGCGTGTTCCCCGGATATGTCGCCAATTGAACATGTGTGGGATGTCATTGGTCGGCGTCTTGCTCGTGATCCTCGTCCTGTTGCGTCTGCAGACGAACTTTGGGTACGCGTACAAACGATATGGAATGCTCTTCCTCAGTCAGACATTCAAACTTTGTTTGACTCCATGCCACGTCGTGTAGCAGCACTTATTGCGGCGCGTGGTGGCCACACAAAATACTGATTCTGATCTCTTGTTCTTGTTTGTTTGCTTTGAACATTTAATCATTTATTTGTACCACTACCACTCAACTGTGTATTAAATTGCATTCAATTATGACGATTCCTTCTTGGTGTTGCAATTTTCACAAACGTGAGTGTATATTTGAAGCCAATAGTTGTTAGTCTAACCTTACGGAGAGGAAGAACTTGAAAATAAAACTAAGACTTTTAAGTAAATTAATGGTATTATCACGAAACGAAATGAAAAAAATTTCGAAGGAAAATTTTTAAAAACCCATTGTAGGGTTCCCACTCCTTTTCTACTACATGAATTTTGAGGAACCTAGTGAACTGTCTAGCGACTTATCGCTGAGTTCAAATAACTACAACGTAGACTCAAGAAGGGTTAAATACCCTTTATTTCACTCAACTAGAATAATAGTCGGCCCCTTCCTCATATTAAAATAAAGCCTCCACTCGGGCTTTAACTCAGAAAAAGAAATAAGAACTAAACTGTAATTAACTAAGAGAGACTCAGCCGAAGCTAAGCACAAGGATGTAACCTAGTTGGCTCTTAATTTAAACTAGCCGGCGAATATCAGTAAAATACGGTCGAGCGTAACACCTTCAAGAGGTATTTAGCCTGAAGGCAAACACGCGCTACTCAGGATTCCTAGCTCTCTCTCATGAAGGAACTTGAGAACTTTGGGCTTATACTGGTTTTCAACAGGCGATGTATTGGCCTACTCTTAACATTTTCTTTGTGTATCCCAGGTTGGGGCTGACGGTTGTGAATTCGTAGAATGATTTTCCCCCGTACAGGTACATCTGAAAGGGGAAAGAAAATGAAGCACTTTGCTTCTGGATGTTAGCTGCTACGCTGGTGTGTTCAAAAAGGGATTCCTGATTGATCCGTGATCTTATTTTAGGAGATGGGCGTCAAAAGGACGGTATCCCTTATCTTCTCATAGGATCTCGTATACTAGGATGTCTGAAAAATTGGCAGGATTATTGGAGGTGAATATATTGAAGAAATTTTCGTTCATTCTGGAAATGAAGTTCGGAATGGTTTCTATATTCAGGTCAGAGTGAAGAATCTTACTCTCACGAAGTAAGTTGAACCTTCCTTAAATACGTCGTCTAACTCATTTGTATTCAATGCCGTTCTAAAAACCCATTCTAGTAGGGAGTTGTAAGTGGAAAGAAGAATTGATAGGAAAGCGCTTGGAAATTAAAATAACTGTTATAAAATTTAAAAAGTACTTTAGGCCATCATTAATTTCTGACAAAGTGCGAAAGAAAGGTACACTAGAGCAGGTAATAAACCGGAAACCAGCTGCATAATTAAAGTAAGGACAGAAACGTATAAGTTTATGCCGCTTTCAAGGCTACAGTAGAAAAAAAATAATAAATTCATACTTATATTTACGAAGTATTAAACCAAGCGTTGTGTAAAATAAAGCATGAATTTGATTAAAAAGTTTCAGTATTCTCAAAACTAATGATAACAAAATTGCTTCTCTTGTGTTGTCAGTATCCTATTAAATAAAAACTGCTGCCCGAGGGCTAAATAACTTTTTTATGGGATGTCAGTGTAAAAGGAAAAATGTTAGGAATCCAAAACAAGTTATAATATTCAAGCATCGAAAAAATAGAAAAGTACAAAAGCCATTTTGAAAACAACGAAACGTTATTACTGAAGTACGTGCTAAGTGGTGCACAGAAACAAAGGCAAAAAATAAAATTGCTATTGTGAATTATGTAACTTGAAACATCGCATGAGCAGGCATAAATAACATAATAATTTTTGTGAACTATTTTTATGAAAATTCAAGAACTTCTAAAATTAACACACTCATTCTCTAAGCCAAAGCAGTTAAAATCTGGTTCAAATGGAAAGAGCAAGAACGACTAAACGAAAATTCTGTTTTCTGTCAAATGTTTAAATCTAGTGGACGAAATGTAAGCTGCGTTAGAGTAGTTTCTTCTTCAGAAAGAAAAAATTAAAAGTCTAGTTGTATTGTAAAGCCTGCGCCAATGAAATTACTGTACAATGCTGATAAATGCAAAAGTAATCTTGAAGCGTTAGATAGAGAAACATGAATGGTTTCCTCTGCAGGTCTGTTGGAGGAGTTTATTTACATATGTATACTGCGAAAAAAAAGGTACAGTTCTGTATATCCCGTTCTACTGCGCCAATTGACGAAATTCAAATTGCGATTTTCATGTCTCGAAAGCACAACTTAGGCTATGCATTAGATTTATATATAGCATTGTTCAAATATAGGTATTTTGACACAAAAATCGGACTTTTTCTAAACAGGCATGCTAATGTTTTTTTTTTTTTTTTCATATTTCGATTCTACGACTCAAATTATGCGAAACGCCCCAGTTTTGTAAAAATCGGACGAGAATTTTTAAAAAATTAGCTCTTAGAATTTTAGCTCCTCAATGTTAGTTCAATTTCGTATGTATTTATTAATATCTCTTTTTTATGAAACTTATCTGATTCCTTCCTAGACAATTCGAAATTTAGGTTCATTCCAAATAAAATTCACCCATTTTTTATGATTTGTTTTTAAAATTTGTATTTTTAAATAATTTTTATAAATTTTTCGAAAAACATTTTTAATTGTAACCTATAAAATTTATATATAAAATCATCTTAAAGTAAATGTATTTCTAAGCATACCTGCAAAAGATTACACCTTTCTATTCGAAATTTCTGAAGATATTCGTGAATTTATAAATTGTGAGTTTTGAAATTTGGCACATTTGTTGAAAGCGATAATAACGAAAAAGTGGTTTACCCAGTTTGTTAAAATTATTTGAAAATAAAAACAATGTGACTTTTTTTCCACTCCTGCACAATGGAAGGGAAAGAAAAATAGGCTCCCATATATTAAGAAGTTCGCCAAGTCAATTATTTTTGGCTCAAACTAAAAAAAATGCGCCGAAATAATTTTTTTAATTTCTCCGTAAATTTCGCACCAAATCTTATAAAATTTAATATTTAGGCATAATCTGAGTCGTAGAATCAAAATATGGAAAAACTGGTATTTTATTCCAGAAAAAGTCCGATTTTGTGTAAAAATACAAGAAGAATTAGAACAAAGCTAAATATAAATCTAATAAAAATTCTAATCCGCGCTTGCGAGACATGAAAAACGCAATTTGAATTTTGTCATTCGGCCCAGTAAAAGTAAGAAATAGAACAACCCCCCCCCTTTTTTTTTGCGCAATGTACATGAAATAAATAATTTCCAGTTACTATGCACGGCTTTTACCACCCGGTGACCAAGTGGCTAGCGCGTCACGCAGCCGCATTACAGGTCCGGGTCTGGGGTTCGATCCGTGCGCTGGGAAAGGTTGACTCAGCCTTTCATCCTGAAGTGGCTCGATAAAATGTGTACCAAGTTCGCTTGGGGACTAAACACCGGGGTTCCTGCGACAAGCTGACCACTTGTTCAGGGCTTATGCTAATGCACTCCGGGGCCAAAAGGTTAAGAAAGCAGAAAAAGGGCACTGCAGGCCGTAGCCCACTAGGGTTGTTACGCCACTGATTTTAGTTTATATGTCTTTTAATACGTTATTAATTGCAACACCTTTAAGCAAGCTTTTGATATAATTCTGATGTTTTATATTTTATTGTTCTGAGAATATAGGAATATAGAAGTATTTAATCTCAAAACGAATGAAATGTTTATTTTTTCTAATGTATATATAATTATTGAAATAATAGGAAAAGTCGGAACTCAAATGAAAATGTACAATTTTTGTCCTATGAAAAGGTCCTAAACATTTGTTTCCCGAAGACAGTAAAACCCATAGGGTGAACTAGAAAAATTAAACTAAACATACTGATACAATTCGCTACAAAATTATCATAAGTAGTAAAGTTGAATTGCATACTACATAACAAAAGACTACTGTATCGAGAAAAAAAGAGATCATTTGTCTGTTTGTGTGAATTCTGCCAGATGTTCATTTGGCATATTTTAACACTTGCTAATGCTAATGTCTTTCACGCTATGGTAACCAGAGAATTTTCTTGCACGCATTCCATTCTAGACTGAAAATATATGGCTGTTTCGAGCAAAAGTATTTCAGCGTATTTAGATCTCTTGAACGTATTTTATGTTTAAGGAATGTTTGGAAAATCCGATAAAAATAATATTTCAGAGCTCAGATATTCAAATGAAAGAACATACATTTTTAAAACATGCCATGGATCTTACTTAATCTGTTGCATGCTTTTTTAAATTGCTAATTATAGTAACATATTTTTTATTAGAACGACACTATCCCTTTATTTTATATGAAAGTTAAATGTTTAAACGAATAATAGCATATTATCAAGTTAGCAAATAATATATTTAATACCAAAATGATTGTAAGACAGTGGAAATAAAATATACGTTTCTAAGCATAGAAAAACACAAAATAATCAAGTTCTTATTGGAATCCTGGTTAGTTCATGTTCTTTATTGTGGGAGTTTGAAACCTGCGCATATTTGCAATTGCAGTGTAAAGAATCTTTCTAAATGCAAGGATTGCTATCTCTGAAACTAGAGAAGTAAGTCTCTGATCTGAAGTTTCTGCTTCACAATCCCTAAATCAGAACGGCCCTGTCTTCTTCATCTGTAAGAAGCTTGAAGCTAAGTCCATTTGCCTACTGTTTGTTTTTATATGCTACGTTGAAATATAACCGTGTAAACGGAGACGTTCCAATTTAAAACGGCTGGCGAAATGTGTTTAGCGAAAATTATTATTTTATTTGCTATAGCCATAGTTTAAATAAAAAATAAAATTTAATGTGGCTGCAATATTCTTTTTTGTTGTTCCGTAGTAAATATTACTGAGTTGAGAGATAATGTAATACTGCTGTTATATGAAACAGCTTACAGGTTTTCGACATAAAGCTTCACAGCGGAGATGTGAAAGGCAAAATTTGTATGGCCTGAATTATAATTAGCAAAAGATTTTGCCCAGCTGTCAAAGACTCAATATATTTCAGCACATCATAAGTTCTATAGGAATCGATTGTATTACTTCGACTATGGCAAAGTATATGAAAAATATCTGCCTAGAGGGAGAAACGCTTTGACGGAGGATTTTTCTACGAGAAATAGGCTCGTATTCACGATATACATGTGGAAAACTTGTAGACGCCCATGAGACTAGCCCTTTGGCGGAAATGTGGAGTTTATTCGAACTACTACAGTTTAGCAGATTTACCGAGCGGGTTACCTTTTTTCTCCCATATCATTATTGACAATTAAGGTATCCGACCTCGTACAAAAGACGATTTTCGGTCAAAATTCCGATTTTTTTATTACATTAACTGAAAGAATACATCTTTAGCTATCAAATGCAACTTTTTGCTTGTTGATAGATTAATTAGAACGGAAGTTATGAGCACTTTTCTGTAACTCAGTAAACCGGAAGTTCAATAATTCTAAACCGGAAGTGGGCGTTTAAAGAGACGTACCTATTTAGAAACCTTATTTTTCATCAAGATTTTGTAAATTATAAACCTTCTTATTATTTTTAGATATTTTGTAATACATTTTAAGGACCTGGCAATAGTTTATTCTCCTTAATTTTGTATTTAGTTTGGCAACAAGCTAGTGTTTACAGTTTTATGTTTACAAAGTTGATTGCATTCTCGCTTGAAGTTTTTGTGAATTTTTGACCTAATTCTTTATATTTTGCGAAACATCAAGTTCTTATTTCATCTTTTAAATATTCCTAATGGCCAAGTGGAGGTATCAACGATCTAAAAAGAGGAGGTTTTGCGGTAACCAGCATACAAAAAATGTTTCATTCGACACATGTGAAACAAACACATTGTCTAATGATACTGAGCTCTCTGATGCAAGCTTGAGTAATGATCTGACAGGCAATCGTTTTATTGATATTTCGATTTTAATAAATATTTTTTCATTACTTTGCTGTCCTAATTGCTCATCATCAGGTTTGAGATTTTCAGAAAATTCTCGATTTGGTTTGTTTTCATATTTTTCATTGACTTGCAAGGGATGTAATTTAAAAAAAAAACATTTACATCATCTGAGAAAAATGGGAGGTCACTGGATATTAATACCAGATTTGTGTTTGCTATGAGGATAATTGGGAAAGGTATATCTGCAGCGAAAAGATTTTGTGCAGCGTTAAATTTACCAATGCCTCCACAAAACACATCATATAAAAGAATTCAAGAAAAGCTTTTTAGTGTTGTTGCTTCTGTGTCAAATGACTCTATGCTGAAAGCTGCTGATGACATAACCAAGAATTCCAAAATTAAACGTTCTATAAAAAATGTGACTGAGTGTGGTGTATCTGTAGATGGGACATGGCAACGGAGAGGGTACTCATCGTTAAATGGATGTGTTGCTGCTTTGTCGATTGACACTGGCAAAGTACTTGACTTAGAAGTTATGTCACAGTTTTGTGCCATTTGCAACAAAATAAACAAAATGGAACGCAACCTTCAGCATGACATACTTAAAGCAGAGCATAATTGTTCTGCAAATTATAAAGGATCTGCTTCGGGTATGAAAGCAGTTGGTGCTTATCGCATTTTCGAACGATCTATCAAATTACGAAAGCTGAAGTATACGGAGTATTATGGGGATGGGGATTCTAAGGGGTTTTTAACGGTGAAAGATATATATGGCAAAGATTCGGTGAAGAAACTGGAATGTATTGGACATGTACAAAAAAGGGTTGGTAGCAGACTACGAAAAGTGAAAAATTCCACTCCTGGATTGAAAGGAAAAGGTAAACTGACAGATTCTTTCATTGATAAACTGCAGAATTATTATGGCATTGCAATTAGAAGTAATGTTGGAAATTTAATTGAGATGCAGCAGGCTGTAATAGCTGCATTGTTCCATTGTAGCTCTTCTGCTTCGAAACCGATGCATGGCCAATGTCCTCCTGGGTCAACGAGTTGGTGCAACCATCAGCGTGCGATTGCAGAAAAGAAAAAAATCAGCAAAAAATCCTCTGGTATACCAACACATATTTTAAATTTAATTAAACCTACATATATGGAGTTGTGTACACAAGAATTATTAAAAAAATGTAGACATGGCAAAACTCAAAATGCCAACGAGTGCTTTAATGGCATGTTATGGCAAATTGTTCCGAAAGAAACATTCGTAAACTTGCGAACATTAATGTTTGGAGCACATATAAGTGTTGTGTTGTTTAATGATGGATTTACTGGTTTGCTTCAAGTATTTTCAAAGTTAGATATGTGTCCAGGATTTTACACTGAGCAGGGGTTTCGGAAACTTGATAAAGTGCGGAATCACGACTCTCGGCGGCATTCTACAAGTTTTGCGAAAACACAAAGAAAAAAATTACGAGCTGTTCGAAAAAAAAAGCATGATGTGTGTGAAAAAAAGCAAGGTGTGAGTTACAAATCAGGAGAATTTTAATTGTCAGTAACGTTTCTTTTGCTAAGAAATTATTTTATGGAAACTTCAAACTTGTTTTCTGAAAAATGCAATTTTTTGTAAATATGGTGTATGGTAACAGTAACAACTCAAAATTTTCTGAATAAAATTAAATGCTACTTTCCATATATGTTTCAGATAATCTGATGCATGCTCTGAAGCGGAATATTTTAGAAATATTAATTACAAGTTGAATTATCACTTTTTATTTTTAGATTTTGAATGCGATAACGGGAAAATATACAGTAAATACTGTGCATTTTGACATATCTCAAGAATATATGAATATTTCTTAATTATTTTGCTTTATTGCATACACAACAAGTGTAAATATAAATACAAATTTAAAAAACTGTATATTTATGCATACAATGTTCACTGCCGCTGTTGCCGTAAAAGCAAAATTTAAGCAAAAATTATCCTTTTTTTCCCAATTTTTCAAAATTAAAATTAATTATCATTATTTTTGAAGCTGTTTTCAAATATTAATATGCTTATCCTTAAATTAATGTATTTATATTTAAAATAAAAACTATTTTTTAAAAAAAGGTACCCGAACGAGGTCGGATACCTTAAGCAAGCATTGATAGTCAAGTAGTTCAGTAGCAAACTCTTCGTATGGAAGATCACACCAACTCTGAATATAAGATATGCATCTGATTTACATATACTAAATGTGCTTTATTGTCGGAGCAACTGCTTGACCTTACGAAAAACGATTTCCAAATGAGCAGAAGCCAGATTACGTTAAATTTCAGCAAAGTAGATTGGCATTCGGATGATAAATATAGTATGTACAAGTCAAAATACAGAGACGACTCTAACAGAAAAAGTACAAGGTATGCAGATACTGAGCCTGCACTTTTATTGTGTGTTGAGCAACATCTACCGAGAAATTTTAAACCTACTGAAATTAACAAAGATATTGCTAAAATTAGCGATATGGATGTTTTTACAATAATATGAAAGACATCCCTACGATTTTCCTCAAGTGTAAATTTTGAGGTTTATTGGTTTGTGCTTATGATTGAATTTTTTTCAATAGTCTCAAAATAAGTGTTATACGGGTGCAATAATTTTAGCATTCGCACATTTGCAGATGAGGTATTTTTTTAAGCAGGCTGAATAATCACAGCGCACATGTAACAAGATTATGACAATGGATCTCGTATTATCGTAGAGTTTGGCACACTTTATTTTGATAGTATATTTAATAACTATAATTTGATGAACACATACACTTGCTTGACCTCCAGGAAAATGAGAATTCGGTGTTTGAATTGCAGTTGTTTATCGATATTGACCAACTAAGATAATTAGGATAGTATTGTTCGCCTTAAATCATTAAAAACAAAAATATTTTCATTTATTTACTAAACTTTTTGTAGAACTAGAGAGTCTTGGGTTTTATGACATTCTTATTCACGAAAAAATATTTCTTCTAAATTGATATAATTATTCGTAATTAATATTCACTTTGTTTCGGATCCTCTTGAAAATGATTCAGGGATAAATCAAACACCATTCTCCGTTTATTTGCGATTTAATCTCTTGGATACAGATAATTTCTTAGCGTTTTCAATAATTTAATATACACGTGAAAAAACCATACTTCGAAAATTGACAATGAGTTTCGTGATGCAGTGATTTTACCTGTTAGTTTTCAAATGTTTATAAAATTGATACGCGTCACTTTGAATATTTATTTTCGTATCTGAGTATGCTAGAAATATGTAAAATTGTGAAAAGCATCCCACACTTAAAAAAGAAAGAATACTATAATTAAGTGATTTCATATCTACCTGTTTATTCATTTTTAACTTTTATCATTAAATAACTGCTTCTTCAATTTATTTGTTAAGCTAATTTATTCAAGTTTTATTATTTAACAGATAATTTATTAAATCTGAACTACCATTTTGTGCAGTATTACCTTTACTAAACAAATTAAGAATGAAAAAAGAATGAAAAATGAAAACTTTGAAAAGGGGAGCTATGTATTTTAATTTCAATATCTTTTTATATTACTAAGAAATTTTAAATTCTGAATAAACTTCCTGGTGACCACATCCGTATTTCCACAGAATCTACGAAGCTTAAAAAAACTTTGTAATTTCTAGGAAAAGTTTTGAATTGGGTATTGTAGAGTTTCACTCACAATATATTAAACAGTTTTCACTATTATCGAGTTCAATAGGCCATTGTAGAGTTTCACTCTCAGTTTACTATATATGAGTGAATTTTATGTCAACACTAGTATGCTTGATGAAATTTAATTCGCAGGCGAATAGAATAATTATATAAAATTTTTTCAACAATATTCACTCAGATTTATACATCTGAATTCATGGAATGGTAATCATCTTTAAGTAAGACGGATTTGTTCGTAAAATAAACTGCTGGCGCATGTCGGTGAGGCATTGAATGATTTCGTTTGAGATAAGCAATGACTATTAGCAATTTCTATGCACAGGACTAGTTTAAATTCATCTCAAAACTGCTTGAAAGAAAGATAAATGCTTTAAAACATTGCGGTGAAGCTCACGAAAGCCTCCAGTTTTTAAAGTGGGAATAACTTGGAAATTGAGAAGATATCACGATGAAACGTTAATGGCATACGATCATTCTGCGCTCATGCATTAAGTACCAGCTCACCATATTTGTTCGCTCAGCCACGTTACGCACGAAACAAACACAAGGGCAATTTAACAAAAAAGAGTACCCTGAAAAATGGTGAACAACAGCGTTAAGAGGCAAATCTCAAACCAACCTGAAAGAAGTCTAAAAAAATTATGATCTACCCCAGATAAAAATAAAATGCTACAAGGAAGAAAAAAATTGCTGCAACACGCGAGGCTTATTTTGCAAGCAGTGGTGCGAAAAACAAGGTTTCCTCCCCTGGTATATTTACGCACTCATAACCCGAGATTGGAGCACGGATTTCTATTTTGCAAAATCGATTATACTTTCCACTCTACTTGTCTTTGTTGGAACGGAAGAGAGAGGGAGACAGCTATAGTTGCTTTTATTTCTTATTACTGCAGTCTTTTCCCGGTTTGCGGGAAATCGCAGTATTTTTTTTAATACCATGGGCACTGACTGAGTTTGCTGTCGTGTAAACAAAGAGTTGTATGAAGATTTGTTCAATTTTCGATTCTTTGATCTGTCGATTCCTCTTTAGGGAACGGAAGTTCCTTTCAAAATTCGTTTAGTATACAGTAAAATCGGATTTCTCGGTTGGTCAAACGGCTTTGACTTTTTTTAAAACTAAAACGATAAAAAATACATTCAAGGAATACAGCAAATTTTCCTACAAACGGGCTAGTTGCGTGGATGTTCTTTTTTGTTTACCCCATTTATAAAGTGGATATGAGGCAATTTTCCTCAGAAAGTCGTTCACGAAGGCATTCCTACCTTACACATTTAGGCGCCGTTCATTCGGTATAATGGTTAGCTTCGCTGACTGCCGTGCCGAATCTCGGAGAAAGCATGGATGTTAGTAAATGAACAGTGTCCGTGAGACATTGGGGCACTCTAAATATGGGGCAAACGGAAAGCTTTATCGAGAGGTTAGTGGTAGGGTAAGAGGAGTTGGAGACCCTCGGCCCCGTCTCCCGGGAATGCTCTCCATTAAAATTTGGGGCGGTACTTAGCTAATCGCAATGTCACCTGTAAGGTGCTCAAGGCTGTTGCCAACAAGAGGCGCAAACCTGCGCTCCTTTGCCACGAGGATTTTTGTGGGCTTGGGCTGACATGTGAGCATTATCAACAATAACCAATTTAGGCTTCACGTGCTTTGTCATAGTCAGACAAACAAAAACAAAGCACGTGTTTCATAAAAGTGTTGTGTAACTTGTCTGTTTTTAATTTAAAGTGATATTAATTTTTTTATTGAAATTATTGATTGTTCTCAAATATTGTTTATGAGATCTAACTTTTCTAAGAGATTCAAGTTTTACAAGATCTGAGTTGTGATTTACTTGACTGGTAATTTATAACGTTTAACCTTTTAAAAACTTTTGAGGAATTAAATTTTATATTTAATTTCTTAAAGAAAATTAATTCATATTTTAAGATTTGTTTGGTTTTACTCTTTCAGTTTTAACTGATGTTAATTGGTTTTGTCAAGAAGAGTTTAGCCCTCAATGTTTACTAATTTTACTAAGGTTTCGTCTGTTCGTCACTAATTGGGGTGTCACTAAATTACTTTACATTCCCTCCGCCCTCCTTTCCTTTAAAATACCGAGTCTTTGTTTTCTGACTAAGTTTGATAGTTCAAAAATTTGTAACCACGAAAAAAATATTATAGAATTAGGTCTTTGATAAACAGTTATTAAACTGGAAAGCTGTGTTATGTCTGAACTCCAAAAATCTTGGTGTTAGAGCCTTCCCATCGAAACTATTTTCTTATTCCTTTTCGGGGCTTGGCCGTTCAGGCAATGGTTGAAGGGTCCTCCTTCTGGGTAACTTTTCAAGGCTGGAGGAATAGGAGTGTGTTTACCATCTGGATCGTTGACGAGAGGTATTATGTGACGTGCGGATCATTCGCCGATGGCTGACCTTTCTAAGGACGCAGTATTAAAAATTAAAAGAAGGGATTTCCACTAAGGTTGGTCCTTTTGGACGCCCTTGCTGAGACCCCACTTTTTCCACTCATGTGAACGGGAGCTTGCTAGAAACTGAAGTGATAATTCTTCGCCAAAGAAATGGCAATTCGAAGCAGGGCAGCTGAAGGAAGAACTGGGTTTTGTGATTTCTGGAGAGTGAGAGCTGATTAATAAAGAAGAACGGATCGACGAGGCCATGGGATGGCGCTTCCGGAAGAAAACAGGCCTCTAGCTCCTGACAATTAATTAATAACTACAAATTAATTATTTACCAAAATGCTTTCTCCTTTTTTCAGCCTCTTGAGCAGAGGAGGAATTATTGGAGATTACTTTATACCATTGGAGATTACTTTCTCCAAGTAAAATTTAGTAATTTGGTATCGTTATTTCCCAAATCTGGTGATACCCTGTTCAAGTATATATTTCTGGAGTGTTGTAAGAATATGTTAGAAAATTTTAGGATAATTAGATTTTCAAAACCGGTTAATGTCTTAGAACATTTGAAAAGTTATGAAAATGTTCATTGAAGGATTTTGATCAATGAGTAATTACAAATTAATTTCTGTAACCGGTAATAATCTACAAATTTGTTTAATACATTTAAGAAATTACCTGATATAATCTTCTTCCCAGAGGCGTGAAATAGTGTAATATGTACCTCAAATATAGTTTGAAAATTAAGTGCAGTCAATAACAGTATTAGCGTAAACGGGTTAATTGCAGTCGTCGTCCCCCACTATAACTTTGCAGGTATGTTTCAAGTGTTTTTATTTCTATGATCTGGCACCAGTCACTGTGAACCTTCGCTATGTAGTTGAGTAGTAGATTTTAAATAATAAAATGTGTTTATTGTAAACAAAAACCAATTTGTTCTTTTAGAAGTTTTATTACACGTACATTTCCACATCTAGCTGGGTTATCACACTAAATACACGCAACACAAAAACTGTTTATGATTCTTATTTGATTTTAACATTTAGATATAGATCTGTTATTCGTTTTATTAATGTTTTGAGTTTACTTTTCATTTCTGTATTTTTACACTTTTGATGTGCATAAGTATTAGAGAAATATGCAAGAACTGCTTTTTGTTTGAAGACTTTTGTTGAAGTCCTTCGTCTTACCCGGGATTGCAGCTTCGAAGAAGAAATATGAGGCCATTCTATTACGGTACTACATTCTGAAAAACTAAACCTAATTTGAAAGCAAGATTGCTGTATTCAAAATCATTGCCCTTGATAAACTGAGATTCTTATAGAATCATTTTCTTTTAACATAATGAATATAGAGATCGTTTTAATAAACGCAGAGTAGGACATCTTAAGGCAACCGTTTCACTACGACGACCCTCTTGAACGTGACTAGCATTTTTATTATCATAATTAAATAATGGAACTGAATGGAACGGATAATAGTGTTCTCAAAAGCAAACATATCTACAAAAGACTAAATCGTATAGAAGGCTGCACTATTGTTTGAAGAAGATTAAATACATCTTACTAATTTATTGTCACATTCGCCCCAAAAGAAATTTAAGAAGAAAAAAGTATTAGTTATTGTAACATAAAAATTTGGCAAACTGAGATTAAACAAGCAACTACTTAATTCCATCAATAGATATCAATATGGAATAGTAATAAATGTTTTCCTTTTCACAATATTCAATATATTTTATTAATATTTTAGTATAAATTTAAAGGTGTAATTTGGAATATTTATCAGACTTTTCGTGAATATTTAATTATACTGTTTTTAAAATTTTCCCAGGTATTTCAGTCAGAGTGAAATCCTCCGTAATGTAACCGAAAAAAAAAAAGAACAAGGAGCTAATTTTCTCACTAAATAATGCTTTATTATCTACAGAAATATTTACATCATTTTAAAATAAAACTATCCAAATGTCAATTTTGGTGTTACGGACGAAATAAGGAAAATGACCAAATCTGTTACTCATCGCTCAATTCCAGGCACTGTCTCTTACGTAACACCCACAGTTAAACGTTTTCCCCCTTACCAGAAAGTATGAGAAAAAGTGCCTAACCTGTATAAGGTCAATACAAATTTGTCAACGAATAGGCAGATTAGTATTAACCATTGAAAACAAAACACATTTGTGGTGATGGTCCAGAGCGAGAATACCCCGTTTCTGCTTAATGCCGTCGTCGTTAAGGCGGATAGAAAACAATTATAGAAAACTAGTATGACATTACACTAAGGTAGTGACATAATAAAATACTTCTGACAAACGTATGGTAACTGATGAATGAGTAATGAATTTAAAGATTAAATTACATACTGATTTAAGTAGATTGGTGAAAATATTATCAAAATTCTTCTTGAAGTTTCTAGTACTATTTGCAATAAATCTGAATTTGACAGAATTTGTATGAAATTTTGATAAAATATAAAGATTGGCAGAACTATTGTTTGCAGTAAAAAGAGAAATTTTCCTTTTTTGTGAAAAGCAGAAATGTTGTTGATTTCGGTCCTTTCTTTTTATTTTTAGAAATGCAGTATATATTAGAATTGTGTAGTTCATTTTCAATAAGAGAATTGTAAAACTTCTTTTATAAGTATTTAAGAAGTATTTAATAAATACTGAAATTACCGCTTGCTTTAGGAATTTTTACTTGGAATAATTTTGTTTTTAAATAAGAAAAATGTGATATATATATATACTTTCTATACATCTCAGCAATTAAGTCACTGGAATAGTGCTTGTTTTATATGTATTCTTTCTCCTATAAGTTTTTTTTTTCTTTTTTCCTCCCCCCCGTACCTTAGATGTATTGAACATTTCTAAACCGATACAGTTCAGATGATAAATATTTGAGTAAAGGAAGTTTCAATGCATGTTTTTATCGAGGTAGGTTTTTATTAATTTTAATAGAAAAAGACTTTTTATATAACATATAAAATAATCTCTAATAGCGAGATGAGATCACAATGTGTCACATTCTCGATGAATCCACTGCAACAGAATTAACGACTAAGAATTTGGTTGTCTGGTTAAATCTTCTAATATAAATGATTCAGATGTTGTGTTAAAAATAATTCATTGAACGTGCAGAAAAAGAATAGAGATCTTTGCGAATTACATAAAAAGAGCTGAAAAGTCCCGAAAACATTGCCTCTTTAATTTGTTGCTTTCCTCTTTTCTCTGTTTCTTTGGGAATACCTTAGAAATGAGAAATTGTAAGCAATTTGGGGCACGTTAGCGTCCAATCCCAAGTTATTTAAAGGTAGAAGTTCGCAGACTTCCAGCTCTCTCTGTTCCCTCAGACGTCCAATAAACAGAATGTTTGCCTAACCTTGAAGGCAGGTTACGACTTGGCGTAGATTGCGAAAGCGAATTTCAGTAACACTGCGCCCTAGAGGCACCGAATGATAACAGCCACTATATCGCTATGCATAACGCTCGGCGAAATGTCAAAAGAAACAGCAAACATTTCGCTGCGGTCTCGGTAAATAGCAATCAACATGACATACTACGACTTCTGCTCTGAGGCTTCCTTGACTTGCTGTATTTATCTTTCAACACCGTTGAGTTAATGAGGCTTACATCAGGATGATTTTATTAGAAGTCAAAGAAATATTTCGATTGAGTATCTTATAACAAAAATGTATAAATTCTTTGGATAATTCTTTGGCAATAAACAAATGATTTTATTATATTGTAATGTAAATCTATGTATTTTATATTATTATGGTCATAAAGTAATGGAAAATTCCGAATACATACTTTGACGCTCTGAAGAAATTATGCAAATTTCGTAAATTTCAAATATATATATGACAAGCATATTAATGTTTCATAGCAAAATAGGCTGTGCGTTTTCAAAGAAAGAAAATATTTTCTGTATGATTGCATGATTATAAAACTGTTAAATCGAAATATTTCTTCAGAATTTTATATTATTAATAGAATCAAATCACGTATTGGGAGCAAAAGGTGTGACGGTTTGTGATTTAGAAAGTTAGACAATTCGCAAATTTATCATTTTGGTTTAATTTTCCTCATGAGGAACTATATATAACATCATGATATGCGATAATTGTTAGATAATTGCACGGTTATATCTTTTATTTTCTTTACAGAGGTAAAGATGACTTAGCTACTTAAAAATACTATTTTCCGAAAAAAAAATCATTGATAGAGAGGGTTATAGTATTTTAAAGCCAGTTTCAGAAGATACGGATTCTAAATATTGCAGAATACCCGTTACCTCCAGAAGTGCAGAAAAGTAAAATCGTTTGAATGTATTGTTTATTATTCAGTACGGTCTATTAATTTATAACAATGTGTTAAAACTGTTCGATGAATCTTGTAAATCGTCTTTTGAAAACACGTAAGATAACTGTAAAATGAGTGGCTTAGACATTCATTAAAAAAAGTTCCTGAAATTTATTATATTAAGTACTTCGTATGTTAGCTGAAATAACAATGGATTTTATCCTATTAGCATTAATCACAAAATAATTGGAAAACTGACCGTTGTATAACGGCTTTATCCTTATATGAGCGTTAACGTTATTGATAATGAAGGAAGTTTCGATTGGAAAAATGAAACTTTCTTTTTACAATTATTGTGTTTCATGGGCATTAATTTTGGGCGCAGATTAGAAGTAATAGTCATATGGAAATGGTATTATTTAACTGATTAACTCAGAGCAAACAGTAGCTCTCCGGTAAAGCCACACAAATGAATATTTGTAATGGCGGACGTTAAACCACACTAGATTAATTTATTTATAAAGTATTCAAAGTTTATTTATAAAGTATTAAAGCTCTTTACACCAATATAATAATATGTTTAGATAATGTTCACTTATTGCTCGAATTAATTTCACAACATGGTTTCAGTCGGATCTTGATATAATATGTGTCAGGGTATGAATTAAAGATACGGCTTCCAGTAAAGTGTTCTAATGTAATTGAGGATAATGTGTAACAATTTTAGGAGATGGCAATTTTGTTATACAAAGCAACACACATTCGTTAAGCTCTCTTTGTTTCTTTGCATATATACAAAGCATCATTCAATGGAAAAACTAAGCCTCCCTTGTTATTTTGCATACTTAATAAATGAAGGTTGATATCTGCATCACTACGAAGAGCTAAAACACATTGCAGCTTAGTTTCCAAATGTCTAACAATAAAACTAGCTGTACGCTGTCATCGCTTCCATACTATCTTTTAAACTTTTGGTCAACTCAAGTCCTGTACATTCAACAGCCTGAAACTGTTATCAATGCTCAAAATTCTATTTCTTAGAAATGCATGATTTATTACACTTTCTGAGTATATTTTCTAGTCTTCATAGATTTAAATACCGATATACGAACTATATTGAGATCCTCCAGTTTCATACAGTTCTCACCTGAACCCTCATGCAGTTCACACTTTGGAAGAATTTTCTTGCAGAATGACTAAAACTGACTTGCAGTTGAATTACTGTTGCATCAAGAGATCTTACAAAAGAAAAAAATAATTCCAAGTGATTTTCACCGAATTTATGGAAAAGGCAGATATTTTAAAACTCTCGTAATAACTATAATATTTTCGTCAACTTTAGAAATAACTGTAATATATTCTTAAAAGAAATAAAACTCTTTTTATTGTTAAAGTCTAGAAAATATGTTTTTCGTTTTGATAAAAAGCTTGTTTCTAGTTCTATCCGTTAACTGAATTAAATATAAATCAACTTCCACAAGGAATTGCCTCGTCTCGGTTGTTTAAGATATCATATAAGCTATTAATACTTCTTATGAACTCAGCACTTGATTGTGAATTTTAAAATCTACCTAAATTTAATTTCGTAAAAAATTCTGTTGCGTCAACTAGGCAATCGCTTAACGACTTTATGGCAAGTCTCACTTTAATTTTTGTCCTCAGCAGAAAATATATGCTTTTCGAAACTTGATTTTTCTGTAGTAATACAACTGCTTGATAAAATTGCATCCAGTGGAGCCACCATCCCCATCCACAAAGTTATCTTTATCACTTAGTGTATTTCTCAGTAGCTTTATTATGTGGGAAGTATCCAGCGTAATAGTGACTGCCTTGCCATTGAATGGATGTTTAATAAAGGTTTTAAATTTATTTCCATTATCTAATTTGCAACAGTGATTTTTTTAAAAATATTTTTGGATGATATTTGTTCTTGTACCAACAAATATAAGGTTAAGGATATCTACACCAATTTCTGAATATTTGCAGGAGCTAGCGGAGCAAAACTTTTCAGTATTTCGCTCCTGTGTAAATCTGTCCAAAAATACCAAAGTGGAGCTTTCCAATTAAAAATGATGCAAACTACTATAATTGCAAATTCTCCTTTTGTAACCGGCAAATCATCTGATTCATTGCTTGTATCTAAGTTTTCATATTCATAATACTTCCCCCATCACATTATACAAGCTTTCTAAAGATTATTTCATCAATAATCATATTCCAGATATATATTTCAAAGTAGTAGCATTGTTCTTGTTAATATAATGGAGAGGTCTGAAAGCTTCTGCAGTAAAACAAAGTTTCCCGTCAAGAGACTCGTAGGACTTCTCCTTCTAGAGGTAAAAAGGTATATTAAAAAGTTTTCTTTCATAATTATAAGCACGCGGTGAATAAAAATGCAGAGTCAATGCGAATGTTTTAACTCGGGTGAAATAAAGTAGCGGAAGGTTTTGTCTTGTGGCTTTCGAAATTTATCGATATAAAAATTCTTTATTTAGGCTTGGGAACTCTTTCAATACTTCAAGATCGTTCTCTGAAACTAGTAGTGTTTCCTTTAAATTTGTTCAAGTGCTTTGTTAAATATACCATACCATACCTTTAAATTTGTAATTATTTCCTCTGCTGAAAGGATTCTTTGTCTCTGACGCTTATTAGTTTGTCGTAGATTTACATTGATTGTAGCGTTTTTCCAAATGCCTTTTTTAAACAATTAAATTCTTATTTCAGCTGAACGGTCTGTCTTGCTTTCTGAGCTGTTTATGAATCAGTAAATACGTTCCTGTTGATGTATTGTGTACGTTTGGTGAAAACTGCATATTTCATTCTAGACATATAACAATTCAGTTTTCATGAAATGATGAACAGATCTCGCTTGCAAACGAATCCGATTGGAACTTTTTAAATCCAAAATAACTGCATTCCTCTTCTAGCTTTTATTTTTTGAGTTCTCTAAAGAATAACGAAAAAAAATTAAGTTTTTCATTTTTTTAATATTAAATTCAGTTTTTTAAGAGACCATTAATTTCTCATAATTTTCATTAAGTTTCGCTCAGTCAATGGACAAATAAAAAAGAGTGCTGTTACTTTTCATTTTTACTTTTTGTCGCCTTACCTTTGATACTTGTTCTAAAACGCTATGTTTTGTGCCATATCATAAGAAATGACCAATACTTTTACTAAATGATATTATTAATTAAAACCGCTGAGGGAGAATTTTATGAATTACTTTAATTTTTAGTATGAAAACTATTAAAAATAGTGCAAATATATATAGTGAAGAACAAATGTGATTCCATTATTTATATAATTTCTGATGTCTGAAACTTCATATATATAACACAAAGAAACAACTTAACAAAATTATACCTCTTGGTGATACGAGGGAATTGCTTCAAATATGGAAGGAACTGCATCACTAAGCAGTCTAGTATGTAAAGAAGAGGCCTGAATATAACATTCCTTTTTAAAATACACTGGTGAAATAAATTAAGAGAATTTACATATTTTATGAATTGCATGAAAAGAACTGAACTAAAGAAGAAACCACTGCTTCTAGATAAAAATTCAAGTCTTCTACGGCAAATACGTAAGCGTACACATGTGTGTAGGTGGAACCAGCAGAAAAATAGGCTTAATAAGCGCGTGGAGGGTAAGACGAATTGTATTCGCTAGCACACCTTGGCGAATTTCTTGGTGTTATCTTGCAGCCATCGGTTAAATTCACATTGGAACAGTAAAAATGAGTAACCACCAACGTTTAGATGATGGAATGAGGTGGCGAATTTTGGGGAGGCCAGAGGCAGGTTAATCGCAAATCCAGACAGGCAGAGAGTTTAATTTATGCGTCGTGTGTAACCTATGGAAACATTTCCAGGATACTGGATCAATCTAGAGAAGGCCTGGTCAAGGTCGTCCAAGAGTCACGACGGCCAGAGAAGATCGCTATTTGTCCATTTTCGAGAGGCGAAACAGAGAGGGTACAGCTTCTCAGCTCTTTCGGGACCTGTATGTAGCCACAGTAACCCGTGTAACAAGAGTGACTCTTTCCAAAAGACTGAATGAGAGACGGTTGTTTGCTAGAAGATTGGCTCTTTGCGTCCCACTCACATCTACGGACAGGAGAGTCCGATTAACATGGTGCAGGCAGTATAGTGATTGATGTATGGAGATATGGGCGACCATTCTGTTCATCGACGAGTCCCGTTTTAGCCTAAACACCGATTCTCGCATTACTTTCATATTTAGAGAGCCAAGGACCCGCTGCCTACCCTGCAATGTCAGCAAAATCAACAATTATGGCGGTGGCGGTGTAATGGTCTTGGCAGGCATCATATTGGGATGGCCGCACACCTCTCGACGTCTTTGACAGAGGCTCTATGACTCGTGTGAGTTATAGGGATCAGAGCTTGGAACCCTATGTTTTCCTTTTCCGCTGTGCAGTGGACCCCAAGTTCTTCTTACAGGACGATAACGTGAGGCCACACAGAGCTCTAATGGTCGACGAATTTCTCGAGAGTGAAGATATTCGCTGGATTGGCTGGCCAGCCTGGTCTCCAGACCTGAACCCTATAAAGCATGTCTCGGACGCTCTGGGGAGGGCAATTGCAACTCGCACCCATCCTCAAGGAACTGAAAACAGCGTTGCTGAATAAGTGGGACCAATTGCCACAGAAACTGAAGAAGTGGTCAGAAACTGAATGCGAAATTTGGAAAAAAGACTGAGACAGCAAGCAGCAATAAGTGATCTTTATTTCAAAATGATAGACAGAATACAAAGCGAGAACGGCGTCGGGTCAGTAGGATGTAGGACCACGGCGGACAGCGCTGCACTAAGAAACACCTCTAGGCATAGTGTCAATAAGAGTGCGGATGGTGTCCTGAGACATGGCTCTCCATTCCCTTTCAACCATTTGTCACAGTTCGTCTTCTGAACGAGGCAGGGGCAGAGTCTGCAAACGGCGTCCAATCACATCCCACACATGTTCGATTGGTGACAGGTCAGGAGAGTACGGTGGCCAGGGAAGCATTTGTATACCTTGCAGAGCATGTTGGCAGATACGAACACTGTGTGGTCGGGCGTTATCCTCCTGAAAAATTACATTAGGCAGCCCTGAAGATAGGGGATTGCCACAGGCCGCAGTACATTATCCAAGTATCGTTGGGCCGTCATAGTACCCTGAATACGAACTAGAGGTGACCTGGAATCGTAGGCAATAGCGCCCCAAACCATTATGCCAAGTTGTCGCGCGGTAGGGCGTTCCACAGTTACTACCGGATTAGATCTGTCTCCACGTCGACGGCACACACGTAAGCGGCGACTGTCACTGGATAAACAGAAGCGTGACTCATCTGAGAACCCGACGTTTCGTCATTTTGCCATTTCGCCATTTGTGAGTGCAGGCCACGTTCAACCAATCGACGGGAAATGGTTCTCGTCGACACTGGAACATCCAGGGTCTCTTGCACATGCTGCAGAATCGCGATACAAATGACCTGAGGGACCGCCACAACTTGTCAGCGGATGCGTTGATCCACTGGTGGTGACGTCACTCTGGCTGCACCTGCACCTCTCCTTCTTCCCACATTTCCTTGTTCCAACCATGTTCTCCATAGCCGATGCACCGTGCTCGCATCCATGTGGGTATCAGCTGCGATTTGACGTATGGACCACCGCGCCCTTCTCAGTCCGATCACCATTCCCGTCGTAAAATCGTCTATCTGCTGGATGTGCCT
This sequence comes from Stegodyphus mimosarum, assembly GCA_000611955.2. Classification (NCBI taxonomy): domain Eukaryota; kingdom Metazoa; phylum Arthropoda; class Arachnida; order Araneae; family Eresidae; genus Stegodyphus; species Stegodyphus mimosarum. The sequence continues at coordinate 212,254 of KK118778.1, read as the reverse complement.
TCTTTGACAGCAGCCTGGCATTCTCTCCTGTTACAGGTATCCTCTGGGACAAAAACCAACTTTCTTCGATAATTCGTCTGGCAGAATTAACGACACGAATATTGCCCATTCTGAACTTTTTTATATCTTACTTCACGTGCGTCGGAGAGCTGCGCATTTCACATCATTCGCATAACTCAGTGACGTGCGTCTACTCTAAAATTTGCATAAATTTCGGACCACTCCTTCTTGGTGTTGCATTTTGAATGTCGAGCAGTGTATAAATTTTTAATTTGCAATTTCGTGATTTTCATTCTAACACATTAAAGAAGAGAATTACGTTAAAATTAACAACTGAGTTACTATAGATGATAAAATCAAAAAAATTATGTGTAGGAATCGTACATAAGGCTCAATTAATAAAAAAATAAAAATTATATAAA
>KK118778.1:113414-211667 GCA_000611955.2 Stegodyphus mimosarum | reverse complement strand
TTAACAACTAAATTTCTACAGTTGATCAGTTGATAAAATTAGCAAATTATTGGCGAACTGAAAAATTAATAAAAATTAAAATATTTTTTTAATGTCCAAATGAAAATTTTCTGTTAAAATTTCACGCGCTTTAAGAACTGTTACTTTTGGTTAGAGATCAGTCAAAAGTATACTTGCGCAAACTACCGCCTGGAAAACACTGCAGAGTTGATAGTAATTCACTAGCAATGTAACTCATTAATGGCTGAATTATGCTCCACCATGGTCTGAATGCAGTGTTTCCCAGACGATTGTTTGTTCCATTAATAATCGAATTACAAAGTAATTGCAAATATAAATTATTCACATAAAATGTAATTAATTACACTGTTATTACAATTAACATGGTCATTCTGTAATTGGAATTACTTATGATTGCAAATACAATTAAAGCAATTTTATTGTAATTGTAATTAGAAATCCTTCAAATAAGATGTAATTGCAATTACAATTATTTCAATTACATTGTAATTGCAAATACAATTAATTCAATTACATTGTAATTGAATAATAAATCGTACAGCTACAATGTAATTATCACTGTAGTTAATAAAATTACAATGGAACAGCAATCAAAAATAATTCAATTACAATGTAACTATATTGTAAATTGTAGAATTACAGCATAATTGTAATTGCATTTAATCCAACTACAAAGTAATTGTAATTGCTCGGTTTGTAATTACAATTACATTACAATTAAAACTACAATAAAATTAAAGGCGCAGTTATACTGTATGTACACATAGAACTACAACGTAATTACAATTAAGTCTATCACTATTCGCGGTTTATTACACCTTGAGAGAGGTACAATATTTTTACTTATGATGTAAAATATTGTTCTTACAAAACAAAATTTGCAGACAGGATCAAGCCTCAGAATTTGATGACTCGATGGAGATGAACAGAAATAATCTTCAAGCAGCTTTCGGTAAGTGCTGCCATGGAGCGGAATACATCAAGATCTTATCTTTCAGTTGCCCACGCGTATAGCAGTTTCTCAGAATATCGTCATTCAACAAAGTATAGGATGGTAATTCATTGAAATTACTTAATTTTTAAAACTATAATTAATTCGGCTATAATTGTGTGACTAACATAATTGCATTTAAAATTACTATTTAACTGCAAAAGCAATTACAATTTTTGCTTATCTGTAACTGAGTAGTTAAGACTTTTTTTTTTAAATTGTAGTAGATTTTTTCGGGTTTATGTTCCGGCGAATAATCTAGATATTTGTATATCTTCGTGGTCTTCTCCCTTGAGTGCAAAACAGTTTCCCTTAGAAAGCCTTCCACGAAGACATCCTTACATTTGTGTGCCTTGCCCCTTTTAATTAGACACATAATCAATTCTACTTTTGTTCAACAAATGAACATGTATTTATTTTTATCCAAAATATTTTCTGCATAGGCATTTCGTGTGCAGCAAAACTTACTTTAACTATTTATTGCATATATGCTTTGTATTTAAGTAAGGCCTATTTTACACATAACTCTTCACTGGAATTTCGACTTCATTGAATAATAATGCAGGATAGTTGATAGAAAATAATACCATTTTCCTGCTTTGCCGAAGTCATCATCAGATGCTTCGTCTTAGTAATATTACGCTTGATTTTTCTTACCTAAAGCTATGAAAAATATTTCGGGCAGATGCATCCACCAGTAAAATATAATATATTTTAACTATTTAGTGAAAGTATGGCTTAAATTTAATAAAGGCATATTTCATAATTAATATCATTACTGCATGTTGGAGTTTAAGCAATAATTTTGCAAGATATTTCAGACGGAATACAAGGCAATTTTTCTGCGTTCATCATCAACTATCGGCCGAGTGGTGAAATAGTTAACATTTTTCTTTCGGCCCTTGTTTAAATTCCGGCAAACGGGCCAGCTGCATAGTCTTTTTCGTGTCTTTTCCAACTGTAATGTGAAAAACAGTCAGTTTGTAATGCATTTTCTCACTCCTTCCCCTTTTGCCTCCTTGGCGTAATTGGAAGCACACTCGACGCATAGTCGAGAGATCGGAGGTCGAATCCCGGCTAGGATATAACGGATTTCTTCAATTTGCGGACATCGAAAGATTCTAAAAGACTATACAAATGGCTCCCAAACTAATAGGTGGTGCACGATAATTCGTCGCCACTAAGATTTGGAGCCTGGGTCCCCTAATCCCCAGTCACCCTTTAAAAGGGGAAGTATATAAGTATTTTCTCCCTCCTTTCCGCATGCCTTCGTGATGAAACTGGAAGCACTTCCATCTCGTATTCGGGAGGTCTGGAGTTGGAATCGCGGCGAGGGCATAGCACATTTTTCACTTTCCTTCATTAATATAACCTAATGACTCAAAAGGTTTCCCTTAGAAAGTACTCCGTTAAATTATATTTCTCTTTTAACAGAAATCCTTTGCATGCTATATCATAACCCACATTCTGCCGGCACTTAACAAAATTATTCATGATTATTTTTACATAGAGCTCTGGAAAGTAGATCATAGAGGGCCATTCAGTTGTAATTATTAATGTTCATTAACGTTTTATGGAAAATATGTCTTGTATTTACTGGTAAACTAATTCACAATGAATACTCTTACTGAAAACTTTAGTACAAATAGCAGTTAAGTAGAATGGTTATGGATCAGAATAGTTTTTCTACCAGCTAAGTTGAAGAGGAATTCAGTTGGATAAGATTATGAATTTGTTTTTTATCCAATCATGGACACTTGCCTAGATTATGAAAATTAGTCTAGCCCTGTTTCGGATCCCTTTGTTGAAACTAGACGACTAAATGAAGATTCCATTATTTATTTTCTGTGTAAAATGAAAACAAAACGTTAGTTTCATTAACAAATCCTCCAGAAAGGCATCCGCTGACATAGGCATACCGTCTTGTGTCCCTTAATCGAAGAATTCAGATCCACGTGTATGTCGCCGAACAACATAAACACACACATTTGTTTGCCGACATTATGCGTATTTTATATGGAACAGCCGAAAATGGTTTCCGTAAATACATTCTGCTTTAACTGTATTTATTTTCCGTATTTCCTGAAAATATGCATAGTATTCAACAAAGGATTAGGTAAAAATTTATGTTGCTATTACAAGCTACAGTAAATGCAGAAATTTAGCAAAGTCATTCAAGATGGAACATACTAATAATTTCCTTATTATCCCTTTATATTATGCAGCAACTCTGTATCCACTATCATTTACCATTTCCGGTATATCCGGTTTTTAATGTAATTTTCAATTTTGACCACGATTTTTCTACACTGTGTAACTGAAATTATCAGGAGTAATTGCTTTCCTAATTAGGTAATGGTAATTAAATTCCAATTGCATTTTAATTGGAACTATATTATACAGTTATTTTGTAATTACAATTAAAATATGATTACAATTACAGTATAACTGTAATTAGATTTCACAATTACTATGTAATTGGATATAACTTTAATTAATTCATTAAATTTAAGATTTAATTCATAATTTTGTTAGATTACTTTGTAATTATGATTACTATGCAATTGCAGTTACGTTATAACTTAATTAATTATATAATTAATTAATAATTATTAATTAATTAATTAATAATATAATTAACTAACTTAATTATCAATAATAAACGTAATTATATTTTACGATTTCAATGTAATTACAGTTTAATTGCAATTATATTGTAATTGAAAGTGAAAAAGCAACTGCACTGGAATTGCAATTGCAAGCTCTAGTGCAATTACAATATTGGAATTACATTTTGTCCAGTTCTGATTCTGTCCCCCAGACTTAATTTCTAAGGATCTTTGGGTTTCAAACATACACACACACACACATATATATATATGTATTCAGATTTTGCATATATATATGCAAAATAAATTAAAATGCAATATGTTTATAATTCCCTCCATATTCAGTTCGGTATAAACATATACAAAATCTGAATCTATTCAGAATAAACATATGTAAATGTCTAGTAACAGAAGCACAGTGGCAAACTGTGGGGGATCGGCAAAACCATGCCAAAAGCAAAAATGAAATATGAAACTTATATTTCGCTGCATCGTCATCAGGCGGTTGGTTCAAAAAAAGAAGTAAATAACTCAGCCTGTTTCTGAATCCATAAAGAAATAAAGCAGTTTAAAACATAAAATTTAAAAAAGTTTAATAAAAAGTATTAATAAAAGTTTAAAACATAAAATATTCTCAGAAGTACAAAGTACTCTGTATCTTCATCAGTCCAACCCCTACAGGCCGAAGTAAGCAGTGCAAGCAATTGCAAAGTTATAGCATTAAATTAAAATAAATAAATAAAAATATTATTTTGAGAAGACCGAATCCGCAGAAACAAAACCTACAGATACAAGCAATCCAGCATGCGCAAAAACAAAAAGAAAATTAATTTTTGAAAAACTACAGGACGGGTTAAACACTTTTAAAAAATTATAGCATCAAAATTAAACAGTATCAAATTATTATTTGATTTTGATGCTGTAATTTTTATATCAGTGTGGAAAAGGAGCATGATGTGTATCTATCTTAAAGAAAACTCTTATGCTAAGGTGGTAAATTCCTTTTTTCCTCCGTATAGTAGACAAGGCAGCAATTAATCTTTTTTTTTTCTTCGGAGAGGGGACGAAGATTTTGTTAAGGTTCTAAATAGAGCTGGCAGCCGTTCAGCGATAGCTGAGTGGTTTTTCTGTGTTATTTGTGTTTTCCTTTTAATGTGACATATGAATTCCGTCAAGCATCAAGAAGTGTTATCTCGTTTTGGACAGCACTTTTGAAAGCAAGAAGAGAAACCTTTGATTTACGGGGAAAATGCTAAAGTATGATAGAAATGGTAAACGTCTATACTATCGTTAGTCTTCTCGTTACAAAACAAACAGGTCTTGATTGTGCATCATATGTTCGGTAAACCAATCTTCAGAACTGACGCATGAAACAGTTCAGGTGTTCTCAAAATACTGTTTTGCAGAAAAATAGGGATTTGAAAACGTAGCTAATTCATGTCAAGAGACACAGGGAAACACTGCTCAACAAATTACATTAGCAAATTCTTCTCTACCACTTATCACTCTGCTGTCTCCTCTAATATAAAAAGTGGATATTCTTGCTATATCTGTAAATCTCTTAACTCTTGTTCCTACACATGTTCGCTCAGTAATGACGATGTAACTGAGGAGCAGTAACCTGGTCTACTGACGCTCTTATTTGAGTTTATCGCTTGTGAGGAATTAAAGCCATTCCATATTAGAGAAAAAGCCGCATCCATAAGCTTTTATATTTTATAGAACATCTTTGCTAAGGACACGGGCATTGAAGCACAGCACACACGTAGTAGGACACGAACATGTAAAGAGTAACAATTCCGGGAGCCACTAGATGGTACGTAAAAAGAGGTCATTAACAGCATCTCGAAAGTAACCGAAGAAGCGGCACTGCAAAGATTGTTCAGGGAAAAAATTGATAATAATTAGAGCTAGGAAGAAAGTGACAAAGGGAAAACACGTGGAATTTTCTAGAGTGCTTTGCGATTAGAACACTTTCATTTATAGAGGGTGAAATGTTATGGTGGATTTTATGTCTTCACTATTTTTCTAGAAAAGTAAAAGAAATAGTCATTGCATATATATAAAACATTTTTGTTTCCTGAAGGAATCAATCAAACAAAAATTGCATGTTCTGCATTATTTCGTGCAATTTTTTTATCCCTTTCCTCACCATTAGGACATTTCCCAATTCTTTTAAGAACCATTTTTGTTATATAACTTTATACCTATTTTTTTCATTTAGACAGTACTTATCGTTCTGTTTATATTCTTTTCAATTGTTGATACATTTGTTTGTCATTTAAAATTTAATATATATTACATAGCTATTTGAAAACGTTGAAAACGCAAAGCAACATTGAACGTAAATTACCTAAAATCTCATTTTAATATAAATATGAAATGTTGAACGGACAGGCGGAAAAAACGGAGCCTGCACTTTAGCAATTGCCGTAGATAATGTCTTATGGATTACATATAATGGAATTCAGAAAAAAAGACTCCGGCATATAATGGAATTCGCAACATGGTGATCAGTTCTAAAAGCTACTAATAAATAGTATATCGTCCACTTCAAAATAGTGAAACGCTGTGGTCGATAAAATCGTAAATATGTTATAAAGTTCGGATAGAAATTTTTGGAAGAACTCACTTTAACTGGAATCGGAAACGGTCTTCGCTATATCTCAAAGCTATGCAAGCCAGAAAAACATGCAGGGAAATGTTTGTAATTTCTTGCAAACTGTCTTATATCTTGAAGTGATAAAGGATGTTGACAAAATACCTGTTCATTTTTATCTCCGAAAACTCAATATTAATATGGTTTCGTACGTAAGAAACCTAAACACTTGGATTTGCAATCCCGCGGATTGAAACTTGTCCGAAAAAAATCACTTAATATTCAAATGTTTCTCTTTTATAGCCTTGTCTTAACTTGTTTGATTCAGTATTTAAACAAAGCTTCTAAGTAAGATATCTTCTCCCTCGTTAAGTACTTGTATAATATTATTTCCCACGAAAATATCGATTTAAATGAAAAGAACTAAAGCGTTAAACATATATGCAAAGTGTTATTTTCTGTCGTAGTGACAAGAAATTTCATCCATTAAACACATGCGCGATGCAACTTATTGAATTGCGCTGCCACAGAATCGTAAATAATATTTGTTTTAAGCGCTATATTTAATACAATACTTGCTTTTCTTTTCTATGATCGGTAACTTGAATCTCTCCTTGACTAATAAAGGTTTAAGGTAATCATTGGCTGTTAGATATTGAATTTAGATTTATATGCACAAATTTCAAAACCTGAATTATTTGCAGTCCAAAATTTTTCTCTAATCAAGATAATTTTAATTTCTTATATAATAATACTAATAATAATGACGAAAATAATAATTACACAGAATGTGCGATTAAGGTAATAGCTTTTATTTGAGTTTGCTATATATAATAGCATGCTTCTGAACCGTAAATATATGAATCGAAAATTAAATACAAAATATCTCCGAGCATTTTCTCCCATTGTGCGAGTAATTTATTAGGAGGGAAAAATCTTGCATAAAGTCTTTAAATACTGTAATCAAGCAGTTTATTTCAAGCATTTGTACAAAAAATATACCATGAATTCTCATTTTTCATATGAAGTGGAAATATAAATAACCAGTATTTGTATTTCTCTTGTTCTCCGTTGTTAGGAATACTTTAAATAGTAGCTAAATTAAATTTGTTTAAGCTCTGCATACTTTTGTAACATTTTGCTAGATACCTTCAATAGTGATTTTGTAAACCACTTTCTTAAGAACTTCATTCACGACTTTCAAACGGTCTATCACAGCAAATAAATTAATTAAAACCAATTCTTAATCTTTCTTTCCACTTTCCAAGCAATCTGGTAACATCAGAATCAGATATATATAAACATGAGCTTTATATATATATATATATATATATATATATATATATGTGTGTGTGTGTGTGTGTGTGTTTTAAATGATTTTATGTATGTGCCATTTTTGCTGCGTAGTCGTGATGGCAAAGTGGCAAGAAGAGACGAAGATGACGAAACTGGATTCGGACAAATCACCAGTCTTTATTTTCAGACATATCCAATTAGTTTGGCTGACACTTATTCAGTTATAATTAAATATGATAAATTTCTATGTGCATTGTTTTTTTAAAGAAATAACGTAGGCATTTGAGAAGGGAAGTGGCAGGGTATATATTACCAGTGGCCAAATTAAGAGAAGAGAATGACGTAGTTTTCTGTGCCAAGAATATTTTTACTAAGTACGCGCAGAAAGTATTCTAAGCTATGATTGGTTAATTTTAGGTTGAATAATATGATACGGATTAGTTTGAAGTGTTGCAGCCCAGAAAGGTAGATTGCATAAATAGTTTCTATTTTTATCAGAGAAAGGGAAAATACCGAAATTAAAATGAAAAATGAAAGGGGCTATTGCGAATAAAAATCAGAAGTTTTCTTCACATATTTTTATAGATGTAAGATTATAAGATTATAAGTTTCGCGTTAATATTTATAACGCGTTAATATTTCTTGGAATCTTTTTAACATTTAAGATTTCAAATTTTACGTAACTTCATTTGACTATAATTGAGAGATTTTAAGGTGTTAAAAAACAATTTATCGGGTATGTATAGGGTTAGCTAGTTCCTCAAATTTCAAACATGAAAAAACAACAATTTAATGTATTAAAGAGCCCAAAAATATTTGCATTTTATGAAAATATCGATAACAATATTGAAAATATTTTCTCAAAACATCTGTGATATATAATTTATTTATTGCGTGGTGAATGATTAAATGTTTCAGTGTATAATTTGCAGATAGTTACGTTAATACTTTATCGTGAACTGAAGTAGAGTTTATCAGTCCATACAAGAAGGTGTAATATAACTGACGTTCTTTTCACATATTAATATTCATCTCAACTAAATTTAAAATTCATGATACTTGACATGCCATACTTTCTTCAAACAACTTTATTTAAATGTATTCATCATCTGTATTTAGGATAGAGTAAATCTGGTTTTTGCTTTAATGTTTCAACTGTGAATAATTAATTGGTCTTGTCGTACCAGTATGATTAATTGGCAAAATTACATCATTGGGTTCTTCATGCCATTTTCATTTCGTTTAAGATTTCTTCTTTTATTTTTCGTTTCTCTTTTACTTTTGTTTCCTACTTGTAACAGAAAGTGTATGTTGTCAGAATAAAAGAAACAAAGGTAGTCCTGCTATTTTCAACTTAATTAATTGCAGTCGGAAAACATTTAAAGAAAATTAACATCGATTCGTAATGAAGCACAGATGAAAAATGCTTACCACCATTGTGTCGTTAATAAACTTTTTTTTTCCTAATTTAATTCAGAGGTTGGCAAATTTATATAATTCGAGGGAAAAGAAGAGGTTTTTCCCATTTGCATTTTTGAATGCTAATTCTTTGTTAAAACCTGTAATGAGAAGTTTGACATTCAAGTTTCACAGTATTGATTTTAATTTTTTGACATTGACTTTTATACTAAAAAGTTAAAAACAAAAATCTGAGAAAATGTACCTTTATGAAAGCAGAATTGTACGTTATTCTTCAAAGAAAATTCTTCAGAGCTGCCTATTTTATCTTGCTTCATATTTGGGTTACTTCTGATTTAAATCAAAATCAAATGTGTAATGTTTGAAACTACTACAATACAATTCAATTTAATATTTTAACTAACATATTTCTTAATATTTGGAAATATCAGAACTATAATAAATACAGTTTGATGACTATCATAAGCATTGAATTCATTTATAATTTCTTCAAAATTGCATTTCGGATCTCAGTAGCACTAACAAGACACTGTTTTGGATTTGGTGCCTACATGGAATATTATTCCTTTCAAGAAGCTCTGACAGCTGAATGTCTATGCATATTCCAATGAGCGAATATTTTTTAAAATAATATACTTTTCATCTAAAAACTTCGATATCCCGTATGCAAAGTGGATGAATGCCTAAGTTTTGTGATAGGGAGATAAAAAGTCAAACAAATGTTATTCTCAGTTATCAAGCCTCTCTAAGTATACGATGACAGACTGGTGTGATCTGAATATCAACAAAATTGCCAAGAAATTTTCTCGCTGTGAACTGTGTATATGTTTAATGAAAACATTAAATATGCGAGTCAATATTTGAGATATTAATGCACATTTGAAACAGTACTTCATGAAACAAAATATTCCATAACAAGACTAATTAATTAATTGATAGGCCACAACACAGTAAATGTCAATTTTGAACGCATCTTAAAATCAAACCTAGAAAGTTGTTAGTCGTAGAAGTCTCCAGTTTTGAAATTATTCAGAATAAGCGGTGCATTAGGAAAATGACAAATAATGCATTTCTTAAAATATTTTCCCGTTCATAGAGATGTAAAGAAAATACTGAATTTTAAGAGAATTTAGTAGCAAGAAAATTACTTATTAATGCAGTAAAGCTAGATTATTTATATTGTAGGAGAAAACAAATAAGTTTTTGATTGCAATTAAAATGAAAAAAAATTATATCCACTTATTCATTAAACTTTAAACAAATAGTAATAACCACTAAAATAAATTAAAATTCACAAAATTGTTATAAATACAAAATTTATAGCTAAAATATTATATGGTCCCTACAGAGGAAAATATCCAATTAATTAAATAAAGACTATGCTTTAATAAGTTCCAGTAATAACTACTGCATTTTCACGTGCAAATTTCAAGTTCCATACCTTTACTACATCATAATAAATGAGAGTATATCAGAAATGGATTGTCATTTTAGATAGCTGCTTGTTAAATAACACGAAAGGATAAAATAGAATTATTAGCTTTTGCTTAACTTCTTCATATATTGCGACTTGTAATAGCAGCATAAATCGCTAAGCAATTCGTTGTTAAATACTACACATATTTTCATTTAAATATGTAAAAGAAATATAGTTAAAGCGGAATTTATTTACAAGAACTAATTTCCTCTGTTTCATAAATTCCATACGTTCAAGTGTAGAATTCTCAGAAAATGAGAAAATGAGCAATTACTGTTTTCATGGAGGCAGGTTCTAATTCGATTCCGACTGTTTTTTCACCACATTATGAACCTATTACTCGACAAAATGAGAAAGTCTTTTTTTAGTTCCCCTTCTACTAAACGTGGTCGACACTTGAAATGACACTTAAAAAAAGAGATGCAAATCGGTAAATTTATTTTTAAATAGCGTTGCTAATTTTGCATGAAAATAAACACAAAAGTAAACTTATTACTTTTAATTATTAAAGCACAATAATAGTAACCTCTCCGTCCATAGCTTTGAAAATATTTTAATTAATTGTTCTATCATAAGTAAAATTAGGCAAAACATTTACTTTACAGTACGTACTGGAAGAACATGTGATTGCGATTACATTGTAATTATAATTAAATTATGCAAATACTCTGTAATTAAAATTACAATGCATTTGTTTTTCAATTACATTTACAATGTCATTGCAATTAAATTGTAATTTTAACTGCATGGTAGCTGTGAAATATAATTACAATTACAATGAAATTGCAATTACATTATAATTATAATTAAAAAGTAATTGGATAAACTAACTACAATTACGAATTATATGTGAAATGTGTAGTTTTGTAATTATAATTGTATTAGATTTGTAATTATAATTACAACGTAACTGTATTTACATGTTGATTGTAATTACAAAGTAATTGTAGAATCTAACTACAATTGCAATGTAACTGTGATTGCCACTGCAAATACAATGTGACTGTAAGCATAACTGCGTTAGGTAACAATAATTACATAACGTAATTGCCCCCGATAACTTGGTTACGTAGCCTAGGGAAATCGTGATCATGACTGAAAAATAAATCACAATAAACCACAGTATATCAGAAATGGATCATCAGTTTAGATAACTACTTTTTAAATTATATAAAGGGACAATAATTTAATTATTAGCTCTTGCTCAACCTCTTCTTATACTGCAGCTTGTAATAACAGCATAGATCATTAACTAATCTCTTATTAAATGCTACACATATTTTCACTTAAATATGTAAAAGAAATATAGTTAAATCGGATTGTATTTACAGGAACAAATTTCCGCTGTTTCATTAATACGCATATATGTGGATTTGAATTATTCGATTAAGGGAAAGCAAACAAGAGACTCCTTGCCTATGGAAATATATGGGTTTGTGAAGAATTTTCTAAGGGAACTGGTCTTTGTTTTATACTGCACAGGAAATAAATCACGAAAATTTAAAGATTAATTTAGTCTTCCCGTTACAACAAAGGGATGTGTAGGAAAACTAAACTAATTTTTATAATCTTATCCAAATGAATCCCTATTCGCCTTACCTGGTAGAACAATAATTCTGATGCATATTCCCTTTGCTTAGTGGCTACAGGTAGAAAAAATTCCAGTTGTATGAGTGGAATAATAAATATTAAGTATTTATTACTAAAACTCAGGACTTCAGGTTTTTCAGAACTTCAGGTAAAAATAAACAAGCATAATTTTGTTAGATAGCTGTAGTTGGCTATTCTGGCAGATGCTTAGCTTATAAGTATTCTAGAAAAGCATGCAAAGATTATCTGCCTAAGGAGAGAAAGATGCTTTTGTAAAAGACGTTCTAAGGGAAAATGGCTAGTATTCACATTACAGTGGCGAAAACACGATAAGGCCTATCTATTTGGCCTGTTCGAAGTTAGTCCGTAAACCAGATACGATATAACAGTGTTACCGATCTTACCGCTCAGCCGCTGGTGGACGCTGAATGCAGAAAAGTTGCCTTATATTCCATCCAAGATCATCCTGCATAATTATTGAGTAAACTCCAATTTGCAGTAATGATATTAACTATGAAATTGCTCTTTATTAAATATAATCCCTATTTTCAATAAATATTTAAACTTCGTTGTGTTTTTACAAATGAATATTTACTTTTAAAAATTGCCGAATTTTTTACAAGTGAATATTTACTTCTAAAATTATGGAATTTCCGAGGAATCAATGCATGTATTTTAAAGAAATTTGGTATGACTATACATATATAGCAGACGAAAATATGCATCATTCAAATTACATGTTATGTAAGCATGATTATGAGTAAAATTCACAGTGCAGGGATGTTCGAAACGCACCTTATGGTAAAGAACAAATAATGAGTCTAATATAGGGTATTATCCTTTCTCACAGCCGGACAGATCGCGCAGCGTAACTGCATACTGGACAGTGACAGTTGACCGGAAACGGAGACACCATTATTCTACCAGAAGTTTAAGTGGAATATGTCTCGCTTCCCCGCATATCTAGCATTTTGAGATACATCAAATAACATTGCATGATATTGTTGTCCTTGTGAATCAGGACATGTCAGAATTTACGTAATTATTACGTTCTTTCAGATACTTAATTAATTTACACTCAGAATAGTACTCATTACAAATACACTTTACAAACGTATATTGCGGGGCATCAAAATACAGCCTGCTTGAACTAATTTCCACGCACCTGCTCTAACTAAATACCATAGCGTCAAGTAGGGATAAACAAGCATAATATTATTAAGAAGTTGCTGAATATGACAGATGATGGAAGCAAAATGGTATTATTTTCTATCAAGGACCATCCTGCTTAATTTATGAGTATAATCTGCAACTTCCAGTAAGAGTATTCACTATGAATCGAACCTTAATTAATTACGAAGCATAATTGCACAATACACTCGTATGAAAAATTAAGAGAATTTTTGCATTGTGTCGAATTTCCGAAGAACGAATGGACAGATATAACTGAAATTTGGAATGAATATAGATATATAACAGTGGAAAATACACTGCTCGATATTGAAAATCCAACACCAAAAAGGAGTGGTCAGATATTTATGCAAATTTTAGAGTAGACGCCCGTCGCCGAGTTATGCGAATGATGTGAAATGCCCAGCTCTCCGACGCACGTGAAGTAAGATATAAGTGAAGGAACTTGCAGAATGAGCAATACTCGTGTCGTTATTCCTGCCAGACGAATTATCGAAGAAAGTTGGTTTTTGTCCCGGAGTATACGTGTCATAGGAGAGAATGCCAGGCCGCCGTCAACGAAGGCACTTAGATAGATAGCAGATAGACGATTTTACGAGGGGTATGGTGATCGGACTGAGAAGAGCGGGTTCGTCTTTGCGTCAAATCGCAGCTATATTACCCATATGGATGCGAGCACGGTGCATCGGCTATGGCAAATACGGTTGGAACAAGGAAATGTGGGAAGAAGGAGGGGTGCAGGTTCAGCCAGAGTGACGTCACCACGCCTGGATCGACGCATCCGCCGACAAGTTGTGGCGGTCCCGCAAGTCACTTGTACCGCGATTCTGCAGCATGTGCAAGAGACCCTGGATGTTCCCGTGTCGACGAGAAGCATTTCCCGTCGATTGGTTGAACGTGGCCTGCACTCACAGCGTCCGTTAAGAAGACTGCTATTGATCCAACAGCATAGACGCCAACGTTTAGAATGGTGCCGGACTGGAGCGATGTGGATGAAAAAATGGCGAAAGGTCGTGTTCTCAGATGAGTGACGCTTCTATTTATTCAGTGTCAGTCGCCGCATACGTGTGTACCGTCGACGTGGAGACAGATCTATTCCGGCTGTAACTGTGGAACGCCCCACGGCGCGACAACGTGGCATAATGGTTTGGGGCGCTATTGCCTACGCTTCCAGGTCACCTCTAGTTCGTATTCAGCGCACTATGACGGCCCAACGATATTTGGAAAATGTACTGCTGCCGGTGGCAATCCCCTATCTTAAGGGGCTGCCTAATTTTCAGCAGGATAACTCCCGACCACACAGTGCTGGCATCTGCCAATAGGCTCTGCAAGGTGTACAGATGCTGCTTCCCTGGCCAACGTACTCTCCTGACCTGTCACCAATCGAACATATGTGGGATGTGATTGGACGGTGTTTGCAAACTCTGCCCCTGCCTCGTTCAGAAGACGAACTGTGGCAAATGGATGAAAGGGAATAGAGAGCCATCTCTCAGGACACCATCCGCACTCTTATTGACTCTATGGCTAGACGTGTTTCTTCGTGCATCGCTGTCCGCGGTGGTCCTACATCCTACTGAGCCGACGCCGTTCTCGCTCTGTATTCTAAATATCATTTTGAAGTAAATATCACTTATTGCTGCTTGCTGTCTCTGTCTTTTTTCCAAACTTCATCACTTTCTGACCACTGCTTCTTGG
Organism: Stegodyphus mimosarum; assembly: GCA_000611955.2. Taxonomy (NCBI): domain Eukaryota; kingdom Metazoa; phylum Arthropoda; class Arachnida; order Araneae; family Eresidae; genus Stegodyphus; species Stegodyphus mimosarum. Next base: position 196,779 of record KK118778.1, on the reverse strand, counting down.
TGTTGCATTTTAAATGTCGAGCAATGTATGTATCATTCAAATTACATGATTATGAGTAAAATTCACAGTGCAGGGATATTCAAAATTCACGTTTTGCTAGCGAACAGATAATATGTCTAATATGGGCTATGGTCCTCTCCTGCAGCCATACAGGTCGCGGAGCGTGACGGCATACTGGGCAGTTGACGGGAGACGGAGACACCATTATTCTACTGGGCGTTAGGTGATAACTCGCTTCCGCGCATATCTAGCTCTATGAGATACATCAGATAACATTGTAGGATATTGTTGGCGATGTGGCTCAGGCCATAATTACATCATTTACATAATTATTACGTTATTTCAGATACTTAAATACTTTACAGCAGAACATATACTTAAAATAGTACACATTGCAAACACACGTTACAGAGACACTTTACAAACGTATATTGGGGGACATCAAAATAAGTAGTAGTTACAGAGAGTTAAACAAACTTCTAGCAACAAATTGAGTGAATAATAAATTCTTACTTCAGGCACAGTTCCTATTAATATAAAAGGTAAATAAAAAGTAAAACATATTATATAGCGAGGCGTAGGTCGGCTCCGAGCTGTGCAAGCTGGTCGATAATCTGGGAGATTATTGTCACTAGATAACATTTTTTTATCTTAGACTTGCAGAAGGCGTGTGGATTGTTACTGGAGATTTTAACTTCTTCAAGACCAAAACGCCTGAGACAGCCTTTCATTCAAACGACCACAACAGCCCAAAACGGCCGAAATTGCGATGTTGTGTGTTTCTCTCCCTCTAAGGTATTCAGTAGGAGATGCAGTTTCTCAAAATGCATTGCTTCAGTTTAATGCAAACAGTTAGTCCTAAAAGAATGTATTTAAAGAATATTATTTGAAGTCTTCACACCCTTTTTGTGCTTTAATGGATGGGGAGGGGAAGAAACTGCTATGAATCTTGAAAAGTATTTCGGGCGCTTCGGTATTTCAAGCATACAGGTTAGCGAAGGCTTCAGTTTTTAAAGAGTTAAGGTGGTGTTCTCTGATAAGTGGGCATACGGTAAGATAATGGTCGAATACCATATACCTTGTCTGTTAAAATATTCGAAAAATGGATCATATCTTGTAACGAATCTTAAATACGGGGGACTGATGTTGCTTTTGTTGTTAGTAGTACGCTCGACAGCCTTGTTCATATTCATTCTGCTCTGTTTGCCATTTGATTTGTGCTTAGTCTTTCAGTGGTTTCTTCAAATATGAGCGTGGCCAAAGTGCTAGTTATTGATAATGAATACTTCTTGATGTTTCCCATTTGACTAACCTGACAGCAATTTTGTTTCCATTCACACAGCATGCGCTTTCACGTAGGAGAGCGAGATGTTATGATTTTGATGTCTTCGTAAGTCTCTGGATTTGAGTAGCTATAGATGTGTAGTAACGGTTAAGCATGGACAGAAGTAACGATCTGCTGCCTGTTTGGATGATGGTTTTGCCGAGTGATGTAAGGGATCCGTGTATATAGTCGGAGTGTTGTTGCAGGGAAAGTTATGATGGTACAAATGTGTGCTGACATCTTGTCATTTAAGAGCTGAATGAAGATGCAGCGTTATCGCTGGTATTTCATATTTTTTGGATAATGCCACTCACCGAAGAAGCCTGTGGAAGTGCAACGATGAAATACTGCTGCCTTAGACCTGCCAGAGTATTATCCGATCCTGTTGCTGTTGTGTGAAATGTCCTTGTGATGTTGCTCAAGGGCGCTGGACGCTGAGAAGCACGGGTATTTTAATTAGTTCACGTTTTAATCCTGCTGTTGGGGCAAAGTGAACAAGAAACAGCCCTGTGGCAGCCAATCCCACTCCTGCAGCAAGGCAAATTTCAACTCCTGGATAATTTTCAGACAGAGATGGTGTTACAAAAACGGAGATGGCGTTGCAATTGTCCTCCCAACAGCGTTTCAGGCATGCTGTGTACGTATATTGGCAGGAGATCTCGTTGGCCGATCCATGTGGCAAATATCTACTTTCCACGTACTCTTCGACCAGCTGAGCTCTAAATGGGCAAGCGTTGTCATTCCATCAACTAACGAGAACCTAGAACCAACTGCACCCCTGGAAAGTCTAGGCGAATTCACAAAATTCAGTATTCGATATCTAACGGTAAAAATATTTTCTATTATTTATTTGGTCGTTTAAGGTTATTTCAGCAGAGTAGAGCATCATTAGTAGAGTAAGGTACAATAAAATATGTACTTAATGTAGATAAACGCAAAAGCTTTTGAAAACCTTGGAAAAAGAAAAAAAATTGTATACAGGGTGATCAAAAAGTCAGTATAAATTTGAAAACTTAATAAATCACGAAATAATGTAGATAGAGAGGTAAAAATTGACACACATACTTAGAATGACATGGGGTTTTATTAAAACCAAAAAAATGTTCAAAAAATGTCCGACAGATGGCGCTGGACAGCAAAACGTCAGTGACTGCGCATGAAAATCGTGTATAAAAGGAGCTGTAATAAGAGAGAGAAGCAGATGCACCAGCAGTCGCAGCATGTTGACGTTACCTGAAAAGGCGCTTTTAGTGAAGCTGTATTAGTGTATTTAGTGAAGCTTTTAGTGAAGCTGTTGCGTAGTGGGCGTTTCAAAAGATGGCGGAAGATGACGATTGGTTGAGTAACCTGTTGTGGACCGATGAAGCTCATTTCACGCTCCGAGGGTCTGTCAATGCCCACAACTGCAGAATTTGGGCTACCGAAAATCCTAGAACTGTCGTGGAAACTCCATTGCATGACGAGGATAGTCACGGTATGGGTTGGATTTACCACATCTACTGTTGTCGGGCCTTTTTTCTTCGAGGAAATGCGGGATTCTGGTTTTGTAACTGCTAACGTGACGGGTGAGAGGTACGCCGATATCTTACAGAATCGCATCGTCCCCAGCTTTTCTGATAAACACCTGCTGGAACGTACGATTTTTATGCAGGATGGCGCTCCACCCCATATTGCTAGACGCGTGAAAGATCTCTTGCGAGCGTCGTTTGGTGATGATCGTGTGTTCAGCCGCCATTTTCGTCACGCTTGGCCTTCCAGGTCCCCAGACCTCAGTCCGTGCGATTATTGGCTTTGGGACCTGAAGTCGCAAGTGTATCGTGATCGACCGACATCTCTAGGGATGCTGAAAGACAACATCTGACGCCAATACCTCACCATAACTCCGGACATGCTTTACAGTGCTGTTCGCAACATTATTCCTCGACTACAGCTATTGTTGAGGAATGATATTAAACATATTGAGCATTTCCTGTAAAGAACATCATCTTTGCTTTGTCTTAATTTGTTATGCTAATTATTGCTTTTCTGATCAGATTATTGCTTTTCTAATTATTGCTTTTCTAATAAAACCCCATGTCATTCTAAGTATGTGTGTCAATTTTTACCTCTCTATCTACATTATTCCGTGATTTATTAAGTTTTCAAATTTATACTGACTTTTTGATCACCCGGTATATAGTATACATCCGAATTTTTACATTATGGAGAAACATCAACTTGATTACATCTATTTCTGTAGCAAGCTTTTCTCGTTCTAAATCACATTAGAGTAATTCAGAATGCAAAAATTACATACTTTTCTTGACACTGCATGCATGTGCTGACTGACTGTGACATTGTATGAGAGTACTAACAACGTGTGATTGCCGACTGACATTGTACGCGTGCGCGCTCCTCAGTTTTTATTTGTGCGCAAAGAAATCTTCAAACTTACGCACACTCATCTTTTTAATGACAGCACCTAACATTTTCTGCTAAAAATTAGGCAATCCACTATAGTTTTCATTCAGCATTTTCTGCATAAGACACTTACATATTTTAACGAAACTGCATTTAGCCATCATTTTAATGATAGCGCGTAGAGTTTTTGATCAAATACTGAGGAAACCGTTTTTTTCCTCATACATAATTAGTTTTTAGTCACAGATATTGTTCATTGAAATGTAAAGCATTTCTTTGCGGAATGAACATTACTACTCACATTTTACTGCACTTACATAAAGTATGGAAATCTAGTTTACGATATGTTGAAACTTTACTTATGTGTTGCTAAATACAGACATTTCCTGCTTCTTTACAAGAGAAAATTTAATTTGCTAAGTGTTGTAGAGATGAAGCACATCCTCATTGATGATAATGGTAATTTTCCTTTTGCAACTTTTTGGAAAACCAGTTTGTTAAGAGGATTATTTCAGATAAACATTCAAAATTAGATGGTCTAGACAAAATACAACAGTTATAGAGTTTTATTCAAATATAACATATTAATAATACATGACATTTCGGATTCATTGTATGAAAATACGTATAATATGTCCTATTTTCTATTAACAGTTTAAAATTAGTCTTAAGCGTGTTACAAAAGAACTTTCTGAGTTAAACCAAAAATTAGGAAAAGGAATTGGCATCATATGAGTAAATTTGAAGTATTATAGTTTCTTAAAGCAAGCAGAATCTTTTTTTTTACCTGCGAATGTAAACAAAAGTGTGAAACAGAAGAGAAAGTTTCACTTTGGAAGCTGAAGGAAAAGTTTCCATTTAACATTCAAAACTACAGAATGTGAGGTTTATTCACGCCACATCAGTTTCTTTTGCTTACTGTTAGATGATTTAGCAATCTTAAGATTATTAAGTAAACATTTTAAGTATAGCTTGATATAGCTGGTGAGAAGAATGAGACACATATTTCTTCCCATTATTGATAATGATTGATGGCTGAGTAATTTTAATTACATTTTTTTCGATATTCATGCATAACACGATAATCACTAATATATTTCACATAAATAGAACAAAGAATTTGATTTAGTAGGATGAAAACACTTTCAAATCTAGTGCGTTTGAGTTAAAGACTATTAACGAACTTTTGGTTAAAGAGTTTTAATTATTTGCCATTTTAATTATTATGGATATTCAGAGAATTTAGAGATGCTCTGCTTAATTTCAGTATTATTTTTCTAGCTGAACCAACTCCATTCAGTTTATACATAACAGTTTTCAGTAATACCTACTTGTTAAACGATTACTCCTTTTATGCGAAAGACTTTACACACAAATTTACAGCGTTATTTTTATGACTGTCATTGTATCCCTTATATAAAAGGATTTAATGCTTAGTGGAGAAATAATAATTTACCAAAACTTTCTAAATGTATGAAAAATTACCAGATTTAGTTATTTTCGAATAAATAACTTATATCAAATAAAATAAGACAAATAAGGTTTTCTTTAAATCTACAGACATACTGAAACATATTTGATTTAAACGTGCACACAATGATTATAAATTTGAGACTTAGCCAAGTAACAAAAAAAATCTCTGAATATCAAACTTCATTTATATGTAGGCAGATAATTCATCACAACCATGGTTAAGATAAAAACGAGGTTTATAATTCATACTTCATAATAAATCGTTATAAATGAATAATTTAAGGATTCAATATAGTTTTTTTCATATCCCAACGCCTTTTATTACAGAACCGCTAGATTTCCGCTATTAACATGAAATGATCCTCTAACAGGTGACAAGATGCTACGATTGTACCCATAAACAGCTTCCAGGCGCAGGTTAGATATAAACTCAAATTACATTGGCAGTTGCTATTTCCTTGTATAGTACAGGTCTTTATTTACCAATTAATATTTGAACTATGTTTGTATTTAACAAAGTCGACTGAGTCAGCGGCAGCCTATACAGCTGTTTTTAATAAGAGTAGAATTTCATATGATTTTTAGATTACATTAACATTCTTGAGTTGATATAAAATATCTGCCATCTACCTGTCAACTAATTGGATGATATAAATTTAATAAAGCCAGCATATATTAAGGTTTACTTCACATTAGATTAGATTCCTGAGTATATTTATTTTAATTTTAATATGTAGCTTTGAAAGCAGAATCTAAATTCTCTGATATCTGCATATTTCGTTCTGATAAATGAAAAAGCAAAATCATTGGTTAATCAAATTGAACCTTAAACCGAATATGCGGTAAATATTAGGGCTCTCTAAAATTATTATAGGCTGTTTAAGATTTAGTTTGCGAAACCTTTACGTCAGCAGCGTTTAAAGGTCACATGATGGCTGTAGTTAATTTTAAAATGAAGCAGATTAGTAACTTTGTTATGATCAATGACTATTTTTAAAACAGAAAGAGAAATTACCCAAATTAAAATGTTAAGCGGTTATTAGAAGTTTAAGTTAGATTTTGCTTCAGAGCGTATCAGAGCTGGTAGAAACGCCCAGGCCAGAAATACTCTCTGTCTTAAAATCCAAAAACCTCAGCTTAAATAGTACTAACTACACTCTTTTACATTATGGTGAGGAAACGGAAAGGAGAAGTTACAATAAAGACGAAATCATAACTCTCTGGTTAATTTAAATAATAGCATTATAGAGTATGATGCAGAGAGTACTGAATGAAAGATCATTTTTAATTTGAATTATGAGATAGAATTTATAAGAGAGTGTTCAGAATCAGAAGGTAATTTTTATTTTTGCATTAATTATTCCTCTTACCTTAACATATAAGAAAAGATTAAGACTACTATTCATAAGACTGAGTTTGATATATAATTTATCGATTTCATTTTTATTTTTTATTTTGGAACACTTTAATACTGTTCCAAAAGACTAGAATTTAGATTCAACACTAAAAGAATTTAGATTCAACACTTTTGATCCAAAAAGGATTTTCAGCTAGCTTTCACTTAAATGAATAATAGTCATTTCATGGCATAATGATTTGAACTCAAAGGGATTATAATTGTTGTTATCGTTGCTATTAACGAGTATTTTACCTGTACCTAGAAACATGTACTTTGTGGATTAAATGTATACTGAAACTACGCAGTATAAATCTGTCTAAAAACCACTTTTCATCTTTATCTACAGGGGGCAGGGGAAATTATAAAATGAATTACCATTCCAGTTATAAGGCTGTTTATTATTCATAGATTGTCAAAGATCAGTATAGTAATGCTATTTTAATCTTAATGTAAGATTGCGTATTGTTCTTTATCATTTAATGGGAAGTATAATGCAATATTTTGCATTTAGCAAAAAAATAGGTTGAACACAATTCGGAATGTTGACTAATTCATAGATTTGATTTCACAATAAAATGCCGTAAAGGCTTTCTGATAAATACGCTATAAAATTTCATTTACAGCCTCTCTGAATTATGTAAAAGAAGTATTTAAATTCTAAACTTTCATGTCATTGATATAAACTTTGATATATGAATAACAATTAGTTGTTAATTTCTCTTTGAAACAGATGGTTACTTTTATAACAAAGCGCTAGATAATGCATTCTTGAACATTGTAAGACTTCACAAATGTACCATTAATAATTCAAAAAATTCAAGCTTAATTTGGTATTGATTTTATCTAAAAAGTTCATTTCATTAAATTTGGCACAAACTAGTTTTAATGAACTAGAGCCATTTTCTTTCAAACTGCATTGAATGCCAAACAAATATTGAATTGCAATTGTTTTATTTAAAATATCTTTTAGAATAATATAGAAGATTTCTAGTCTTGAAGTCAGATATCAACTGCAACACTTTTACAAAGAACTTCCACAATTTTCAATAAACAGTAACGTTCATATATCAGAGCAAAGGATGATTTTATGCTAAAACTGAAAATTTCAGAGGGTCCCAAAATTTTCTTCTCGACACTACCCAAGTATTAATATAACTTTAGTTTCTTAACATATGAAAATATAAATAAATATTTAACGAAAGTTGTGTTTTTGTATAATTTTCAAAATAAAAGATTTTATGAAGAAAACAAAATATGATAGTGTACAGAAATGAAATTCTCAATGCAAAAACTGACGAGTTTCGATGCCGTATGTTGCGAGTAAATAATTTTCCAAAGAATTTTATGAAGTGAATAATGATTCAAATTTAAAAATGTGATATATTTACACTATTGGAAACAGGTATTTATTTATATTTGAATATTAAATACAGCAGCATTGTAATTTTTATGCAGGCACATCATAATGTTTAAGTTTAAATACTACTGCAAAACATTAAACTTTATGCAGTATAATTAAATATATATTTTTTGCATTGTTATGCATTATTTACATTATTTGTACCTTATTACAAAGTAGCATAACATTATTTAAAACAAATATGCTCTAAGAGAACATTTTAAATTACATTTGCGTGTTAAAAGGTTTATAACCGAAAACAGAATATCAGATTGATAGTACTTTGCGCTTAAAATGCAAAGAATTTATTGCAAATATGTACGTAAGACATATCTTATGCAATTGACTATTGTCATGAAAATATGTTTATCTTTTTTATACACTTATGCATCCTCTTTGTAAATATTTCTCTGGAATATTTTTAATACAAATGAAAATCTTTTAACGTATTTACTAAGTAAACACTTAAGAGGATTAAATTAAATATTGTAGTACTGCTTTAAGTAGCTTTATGGTGTAACAAATAAAAGTGTCTGCTTTTAATATTTTGCAATGTAATGGAGAAAGCAATCTGAAAGCAGAATTGCTGTATATCACAGACTTATGTATTCAAAACAAATCTAGGAAAAGGAATGGCTAAAACTTTCGGCGTAAGTGGTTTCTAGAATTTTTCTCGTTCTTTTATGCACGTGGAAAATAGGTATGATTAATTTTAAAAAACTTTACTCTAAATAAAAAAAACATAGGTCGATTATTAACACCTTTAGTTTTGTAGTAAATAAAGTGCACTTTGTATAACATTTTCTTTTGCACTACATTCTCTATTATACGTTTTCATTTTTAAAAATGCTTTATGTTGTTGAAAGGAATGAAGAAATTAGTATAAGATAATACTAGGTAACCAAATATTTCACTAAAAGAAAAAGGTTCTGAGAAAGGAATTATGTTTTGAAGCATTTGCGGTATACTGAAAGAATTAAATTTTTGGAAATTACTGATACTAATGATTCTCTTTCTCCACGTGGTAATGTGAATGTAAACTGCGAAGAAATCTTAAACCCACTTGTTTCAGTTTTGTTTTTATTACACAATGAAATATTAAGAGCAAACATCTTTAATTGACATATCAAAATGCTATTTAAAATAAAATTATATATTTCAGGTTATCTATAAATACGTCTGCTGAGAGATATTCATAAAAATTGTACATAAATATGTAAAAAGACAAATATATTAACATGAAACTATATGGTTTTGTTACACTTCATACTTTTTTTTGTGAATTACAATAGCTGTGTTCTGTTTCAACAGTGCAATTTAGATATAAGATTTCTAATCAATAGTGCATGTACCGACACGCTTTGCTGTAAGCAGAGTGCAGAAAAGCCAAAGTAAGTAATTAAAATAGCGTTTTTGTTTCTATGGATATCATAAAACCTACACACTGTTAAAGAGCTTTGAACTATCTGAAAGCAATCTGTAAGTAATTCACATACTTCAGATTGGGAAAGGTTTCTAACCTGTCCCACTTGTGCTTCTGATTAATTTATTGCTACAAAGTAATAGCCAGATTAATTTTAAACTGAAACATTTGCAATCAAAAAGTAAAAATAAAATTACATTGCACACATTAAGAAAATATTAATAAAGAAGTGTGCAATTAAAATTAAATTAATAAATTAAATGGCATTAATTAACTAATTAAAATATTATTTTTTAAATTCTAGAAAGGTCGCATTTCATGTGCTCTGAAAAATGAAAACGCCTAACATCACGAAAGAATTGAATTACTCTAAAAGTATATATTTTCATTGATCATGTTGTTATGTTATTTATTTCTATACATTCTTTTATTAAGAGTGCTCAGCTGCTAAGCTCGACACCTGCAATCACATGTTTATAAAACAATCAAGCATGGCTAACATTATATTAAAAAATAAGGGAAGTCTTGTAATAGGAGCACCACAACAACTATTAGTCAAGCCATGTTGACCCAAAATGTGCCAGCAGACATCAATCAATCCTACTGACGGGTAGGAAAGAACCGGAAAATATGAACCATTAACAAGGAAGAAAGATGGTCAGATGAATGATGAATGAGATGTTATTTAAACACCAAATTATTCTTGTTCATTGTGATCTTAAGTGACTCTCATCCTCACATTTCGTTTAGTTTTATATCGGCAGAAAAACAAGATGCCAGCTGTAAATTCTAGGTATGAATGAAGCAGAACTTTAATGCATATCTGAGCAAGTGATATTTTCAGTTCCTTATATGAGCGTTAATTTAAATAATAGTAGGTAAGCATTTATCTAAATAAATTTTTGTACAATTCGAAAGCGGTTATAGCAAAATAAGGAAAATTAGACTAAATATTTTACATTTTAAAACTCTCTTACCTAGAGTAGTCTTCCCCGCTCATCTATTCAGAATTTTCTATGAGAACAAAACAAAAATACCTATTTTGAAATTTTTGAACTGCTTTAAGAAATATAACATTTGAATATAATCGTTCCTTAACATTACACTTTTGTATTAGCATTTAGTGCTAATTTCGTAGTTTCTCTAAAACAATTATGCATTGAAAACACAACGTTACTTAAAATCACTGGGATACTAAATTATCTCGATAAAATCTAATTTTGAGAATATAGATTTTTTACACCTGAGATTGAAGCATTTGGATTTATGCCTTATTATTCCCCCCCGTATTTTGTAAGTATAGAAATTAATTGTTTCAGTCAAATATGATTAAGAACTTTAAGCTGAAATTAACGCGCACATGCTTGTGCGGAAACGAACTTTAATTCAGAACAAAATGACACAAAAATGTAAATATAAAGTTCTACAAGAACTTTGAATGTCACTGAGAGGCTGTATATGTAGGAAGATAGTGAAGTAACCATCAAAATTTGAACTAATGGGGATGAAATCTGGTCAAATGAAAAATGCAAATGAGTGAAAACTTCGGGATCGTTTGATACGAATTCCAGTAAACGCATGCTTTCAAAGCTAAATTCTTTATGTTAAATGTTTGTCATACCTTTAAAAACCGTTTTCACAGTATGCAGTTACTCGTCCCGAGATATCGAATTTCGAAACCTTATAGCGATGAAAAAGTTTCAATATACTTAAGAAAGTATATTTTCTAGAAATATTTCGTAAATTAAAATGACATAATCTAAGCATACATTTACAAGCCTATACCTGTTTTCATAAATGAACATAAACAATCCTACAGAATTAGGACAGATTTATTTACGAATAGGGAGGATGAGTATGGATCATGCAATATTCCCTCTATCCATAAGAAAACAACTAATGTTACCTAATAACTGGTATGTTTTCCCCAAAGGAGAAATTCATGAAACGTAAAGCTTTCTTGTAACATTAATAATTAGTTGTTAACATTAATAATTAGTTTCCTGATATCTCATACGAAATACACTATTTAAGGAGGGAACGTCAGATAAGTTAATTTTTTTTCTCATAATTTGAAACATTTGTAAAGGTCTTAGGTTTTAGTAATACTTATGTGGCAAGGAACCAGACGGATCTACTTATGATGAGTTATGACATCTGGAACAACTCCGTATTTTCAATAAAATGTTTAATTGTAGCCTAGGCAATTATTTCTTAAGCAAGTTTGAACACTTGTTTGTTGTTGCTGTGTTGCAGTTTGATGATTACTTTGCTTCGTACGCCACTAAGTCGTAGTACCTTAGTACTGATTCTGGGGATTATTTAGCTTTAAAAGCCTACTGTGTTCCTTCACTGTGGTCTTTTGTTTGATGCGATAGTCTTTTTATCTTCATTGAATCATTTATTTTACAGTGATATTGCAAATGATCTCATAGACTTTGGGAGAAAATTAGACAGCCAATATTAAATTGTCTATTATCTCTATACTTACAATCTGTATGCATACTTAATAATATTTGAAAGCAAAAAGATGTGTACTTAATTTTTCGGCTAATCGTCATAAAAAGTTCTGATGACCTGAGCGCCTGTGCTATTGTCCTTTTCAAAAGGTTCACTTTTAAAAAATAGTAACAAATGAATAAGTTGCTCAGTTGTCTGTGATAACACTAAGACTTTTGGTTGAGAATTATTTTAAATAATCTTCGTTTATGTGTTTTGTTCTTTTATGGTTTTTGGTTAGTTTATGTGTTTTACTCATATGCTGTACAATTCTCAATAGACGATTGCTTTCCAACATTTTTGCAGACAGCACTTTTATGTTTCTTCGACATTCGTTTCAGCTAATGGATCCGTTTAGAGCGAGGATAGAAGCAAATCTCATTTTTGATTAAAAGAGCTTCAAGCTTTATCTTTTGAGATAGTTGAAAACTCATTTAGCATTGTATTCAGTTCCAGAATTTCAAACGTAGGCATTAAGTTGATTTAAATACATTGGCAATGTGTCTGAGCCTCGTTGGTTTGGGAAGTAGTACGTAAGACACAGGCTATATTCAAACCGTTTCCACCTGTGACAAATAAGCTTCAGCTGGAAATGGAGCTGTAGAGCAAATTTCAAATGGAGACGAGTGGGTAAAGAATTTCATTCAGAGAAAGGTTGCATTCTGAAGCTGTTGTATTGTCATAAGCAGGAGACAATGGTCTCTCGGTTATTGAAGAAAACACAGGATTTGGGGGAACTTACTGTGCAGGATTTTGTGGAATTACATAACCCTGACTCCTGATACAATGAGTTGCATCAATAGGAGTTAGAATACGAATTGTAACACAATGAAAGTGGAGTACAGACAGGCGCATTTTGCATCCAGTCAGTTTGGCGAGCAAAAGCAACGATTTAATTGGGAAAATATTAAAACAAAACTAGCCGACAAGGTAAGGTTAAAAAACAATATCGGAATTCGAAAAATAAAAAAATTTAAAATGGATTCAGTGCAAAGCATGTGTCTCGAAAAGATTTAAACTAATTAGGAGCTTAAACGCGGAAAGTCATATGTTCCAACTTAGTGATATCCATACATGCTCAAACTGATCTCAAGATACGAAAATTGAAATCTCATGGACCAAAGGCCAAAATCGGCATTAAGGGAATGAAAATGCCGTTTAACTAGTAAAAACGACAACAGTTAATCAAGGAGACGAATTTAAAGCAATACCGCGGCCTAGGTTATATTTAAAATTCCAACTAAAACAAAAAGCCTCATTAAGTTGGCAAAATGAATGGGAGAATGCATTAGAATGACGGAGATTCCATAGATTAATTCCTAAAGTAAATGAAAAATATACCAACACCAGTTGTTACTTTTCCCAATGTATATCTTATCATGGCTCTTTTCGTGCAAGAAACATTTTCTTTTCAGAAATGTGGGTGTAGGGGAAGGAGGAGAAGCAGATCATTATATCTTATCAAATTTCTTTTAACATATGAATTTCATATGAAAACCTTAGCCAACAACGAAATCTCATTCAAAACATACCTGTTCAAGACTCCGCACCTGATACTAAAAGTAAACAGTACCATACAAAATTACCAAAATATGGGATGGAGCATTGCCAAGTCTCAGATTCATAATTAATAAATAAAATTATAAAATGTCGTATTCAGAGCTGTGATTATACAAATATCTTTCCCTGATTCTGTTAACCTAAATTATTTTTTCCTTGCTATTAATGAAACTGCGTGACGGACACTGACAAATTAATTAATTGTACGAAGAAAATTAATACTATGTGTGCAATATGCATACATATTTCAGTATAATGTCTAAATGTAAGCAACACTGATTAATGGAGCGTGAACTTATCAGGACTTAGTGTTCTGTGCATCATTTTAGGAAACATTGGAAATTCTATAAAGGGTTCTTATCCTTACGTTCTAAGTCCTGAACTGGAACAGGGAGCGGAAGGTACGCTATGTTCTGATGTATCTGCTGGGCTGGATAATAACTGCACGTGAGGGGATTTGAACTCCTCTTTTATTCAATCACTATTAAATACAAACCTCCCAATTCGGGAGAGATACAGAAAGTAAAAGACCACACTTGGGTCGAACTTAACAATCAAATAAACTTAAATAAATTTAAATGTAACTTAAATCAAACTTTGCTTCGCAGAGCAATTCGCGGAGATTGGCCTCTACCGAAAAGGGTGCGTAGCAAGGTGTACTAAATACTACCGCACTTTAATTTGTTTTACAAAGCAATCACGTAGTAAGCACTATGGCTTATAAATTTAAACTGCTAGCTGGTCAGGCGAACGTTGAGCAGCGTGACCGTGATCTGAGGCAAAGCTCTCACACACCGAGAGGTTTCTACCTCTGGCTTAAATAGTGCTTGGCTGAACTTCAAAAATTAGCATAAGCTAAAAACGCGCGCTTCTTCTGACAGGAAGTTGAAGCAGAGAGGAGATAGAAAAGATTTAAATTAAAATAAACTTGGTTAGTTTAACTAAAACCTTACATACTTCCCGCCAGAATTGCGATAGTTAAACTACTTTGGTCCAAACGGACCATGTTGAAAACTAGCAATTCTAAATAGTCGAAAATTTCACTGTTCTAAACTTAGGCCAACTCTTACAAGGCAATATATGTTTGTGTAAAATACAGACGAAATTTTCTGGAACAACAATCTTCAACATTTTTTTTTTCAAGTCTTATTCTTCAAACAGTCTTACTCCTTCCAGCAAAATCTGGAAGGAAAACAACTTTAGTATGACATAATAACAGAATAATTCTAAGTGGTACAAATCCTTTTTTTTTTTTTCTGTGTAATTTTGCACACACACATTATCATTCAAGCACAATTAAATTCTTCCCCCGTATGCTCTCTCACCGGTGTTGGATGTAAAGCAAACCGCCATTGCGGGTTTTTATGTGTTCGGGGGTGTTCAACTCTTCCACCTACAATCGACTAACATTAGTTAGAACTTGACATACGAGACCTGAAAAAAACGCCCTATAACCAGCTAATCCTAAGGTTCTCACTAGCTTTATGTCTAACACTTTAAGTGTATTTGGTGGAGAGCCTAATTAACACTTGCATTCTAAAATAGTGAATCTTTAACTTTTCATGCATACAAATTCGCAGTTTGCACACAACATTCACATTAATATTGCACTTAACGTGCATTGCTAGCATAATATTATTTGTTACATTTCATAACACATTAACAATTTCACAGCAATCCTGAAATGCAAATAGAAGTTAAATTTCTAAGCTTACAGAAATATAGGTTAAATTTCTAAGCTTACAGCAAGTGCTTCCTATTCCTTTCTCAAGGTACTTTCTTGAAATATCAAATTACATTGAATTAATAGTCTACAGACTAAATCGTGTTTTTCAATTTTCCGAATTTTCATTCTAGACATTTTACAAGTCTTTAGACAAAGCGTCGTACAAAATCATTTAGTTAACATATTCTTTTCAGCAATTCATTGCTTTTACAGAATTAATCTATTTACAAAATTAAGTAATTTTAAATCTTTAAGAATTACAATTTCTTTTAACAAAACATTTTACTTTCCATATGAGAACTTATCGCTCACTTGGCGTAAAAGTCAACCTCGCTTGAGGTAAAATCAGTCCTGCAACTTGCAGTATACTCAAAAATTAACTAAACTTTTGAATACGAAATTGTACTTATCTTATTATGATCGTCCATCCTTTTCTTGGCCCAATCTTTAAAACTTGAGTAAGTTGTGGCCTGGTTCAGTTTCCTCGTTTTTCGTTGTTCTTTCGGAGCCTGCTCGTCTCTTTTTCTTTTGAAATTCCGTCGTTGTATCCTCGGCAATTTCCTTTGTAGAGGAGGTTGCTCCGCTGGACGTTTGGTGGACTGGGCCCTTCTCTCCTGGGCCCTTGCTCGTTGCTTGTCCTGGTTCCTGCTGTATTCGGGAAGTTGATTCTCAGGCTGCAATCGACGTTTCTTGCTTCTCAGGCACCTGTCCGATGATTCCACAGTTCTTTTGGATACATTGGGCTTCCCTTGCCCATTCTGCTTTCTTCTCTTGGTGCGCTCGTAATTCCGTTCGTAGATTTGTTCACCTGCATCGTGAGACTTTCTTTTGAAACCACCTTTTTGGTTCTTATTTCTTTGTTGGGGGGGAGCTTTCTTCTTCTGACATTTCGATGCCGTTGTAGCTGGTTCCTGCTGTTTTTGCTGACGTATATCTTCCTGGCTAGTCGATTGCCTCGGATCCTGAAACGAATCTTTAAATACAGCCATTTTGCTGCGATTATAGAACGGTTTTATTTGGTCCACATTCGCTTTGAGCGTTTGACCATCATTTCTTTTTAATATAACCACTGCCCCCGTAATTTGTTCAATTGTGAACGGGCCTTCAAAACGCGGAAAAAATTTCCCCACCTTTTCCTCTGGGGCATTTGACAAGTTGTGTTTAATCTTCAACACTTCATCTCCCACATTGTACTTGACCTCTCTTCTTTTTAGGTCATAGTACAATTTCTGTTTTCTTTGGGCCATTTCTATATTTTCCGTCGCTTCCCGTATTAACTTTTGTATATCACTCATTTTAAATTCTTCTGCCCTTTCCTGTACAAAGAACAGTTTATCTAGGGGGGTCAAGATCTTTCTTCCTAAGAAGAGTTCAGCGGGTGTTTTTTGTGTAGTATCGTGTTTGGCGGTCCTAAGGGCAAATGCAAATTCATTTATATGGCTATCCCAGGTAGAGTGATAGTTTTTCACATAACTACGAATTATTTTCACTACATTTCTATTCACCCGTTCCGCTATGTTTGACTGCGGACGATACGGGACCATCTTTAGATGACGTATGCCCAGTTTTGCACACATTTCCTCAAACATTTTACTAACAAACTGAGGACCATTGTCTGAAATAACTTTTAGGGGCGCCCCGTATTTTAAAATATACTTATTTAGAATTGAATCTACTACAATTTTTGCAGACGCGCGTTTTAACGGAATTAACTCTAACCATTTGCTAAAATGATCCACTATAACTAAAAGATATCGGCTTTTATTAACTTTACTTCGAGGGTAAGGTCCAAGTAAATCGATGCCTATTATTTGATTTGGGAATTCTGATTTAATACTATTTAGGAACCCGGCCGGGCGGAAATTAACATAATTATTTAATTGACATGTTGGGCACGACTGGACATACGCCCTAGTAAACTTTTGCAGTTCTGGAAAGAAAACTGCCTCGCGAACTCTCTGAACAGTTTTTCTTATACCTAAATGAGCCGAAATGGCACAATCATGCAACTCTTCTAATACATTCAACCTCATGCTAGCTGGGATAACCGGTCTATATTCATGATTCTCATTAGTAGCTTTCGTATAGAATAACAGTCCGTCAATTAATTCGTAATTTTCGGCCCTATTTCTTATCGGCACAATATCCGGATGATTGAAATTCTCAGGGTCGGCCAAATAATTGTATATATTTTTGAACTCCGGATCTTTTTTGAGTTCGGCTATTACTGTTTCACGAGAATCTAATACTTTGGATGTTAACATGGCTATCTTAATTACACTTCCATTTTCATCTAAGTTAATTCTGCTTAAAGCATCTGCCACAACATTTTCTTTTCCCGGCGTATGTTTAATTATTAGGTTATATTCCTGTAATTTGAGAGCCCACCTTATTAATCTGGGTGATAAATTTTTTCCAGAATAGAGTCTAGTGACCGCCGCGTGGTCGGTATATACAGTTACTGGAGAACTTCCAAAGAACACACGAAATTTCTGTACTGATGCTAACACTGCGAGAGTTTCTCTCTCTGTTGCGGAATAGTTTCTTTGGGTTTCATTTAATGTTCGGCTGAAAAAAGCCACGGGCTGACCATTTTGGGAAAGCACTGCACCAATCGCGAAATCTGAAGCGTCCGCTGAAATCTCTAATCCCTTATCCCCTTCTGGAAATTTTAAGACGGGAGCTTGAGTCAATGCGTCTTTCAATTTTTGAAACGCCAAGTTGGCTTCTGCTGACCACGAAAACCTAGCTTTTTTTCTTTTCAACTTTAGCAGTGGCTCAGCTATTTTTGCAAAGTCTTTAATGAAAGCCCGGTAATATGAACACATCCCGAGAAACGACGATAATTTCTTCGCTGTTTTAGGAACAGGATAATTTCTAATGGCTACTATTTTTGACTGATCCGTTTCGATTCCCTTTTGGGAAATTTTAAATCCTAAATAACGTAACTCTTTTGCGGCAAATTTACATTTAGACGCATTTATCTTTAAACCAGCTTCGTTTAACAATGAAAATACTTTTCTTAAATCTTGTAAGTGTTGTTCTAGAGTACTACTCGTAATTATAATATCGTCTAAATATATGAAAGTGCTTTTACCAAGGACTGGTCTTAAGACGATGTCCATACATCTTTGGAACGTTGCCGGCGCGCCGGATAATCCGAACGGCATTCTAAGAAATGCGTACGTACCAGATTTCGTTATGAACGCGGTTTTGTGTACGTCCTCGGGTTTTACCCCAATCTGAAAATAGCCACTCGTGAGATCTAATGTAGTCATGTATTTTGTAGACGAAATATTTCGAATAATTTCTTCAATTATCGGCAACGGATATACAGGATATTTTGTAACTGAATTTAACTTGCGATAATCTATAGCAAAACGCCACCGCTTCGGGTGCGTAATCGGGTAATCATTATTTTTCTTACACAGGACAACGGGGCTAGCATAACTGCTAGAAATTGGCGTGATGATTTTATTCTTTAACATCTCTTTAATATGATGTTCAATTATTTCCTCTTTTGTCCTATCATATCTATATGGCTTTTGCCTAACTGGCTGAGCGTCCCCCGTGTCAATGTCGTGGTTCACCACCTGCGTAAAGCCTGGTACATCACTAAATAAATTCGCAAAGTGACTTACCAGACCTTGGATTTTCTCTTTTTCCTCTGCTTGTAAATGTTCCAAGTCCAGCTGCGGGGGCTTATCATTCTTCGCTTCAATTGGCTTCATATTTAATGTTAGTTCTCCCCCCTTGAAATCAATTTTTGCTTCTGCCAAACTAAAAAAGTCCACACCTAGAATAATACAAGTCTGCAGGTTACGCACAATATAAAACAGGATTCTTACCTGTTCGTTGTTGATACGCACGAACAATGGTACTTTTCCTAAACAGCTACATTTTTCTCCTTGGGCCGCTATGACATCCGTGTCTCTTGCACTAAAAATTCTGTAACGTCGAAAGTGCTTCTTAAAGAATCTTTCCGATACGAAGCTGCTTTGGGCTCCTGTATCCAAGAGGGCTGTCGCCGGTATGTTGTTGATTAGAACTTCAATCTTCGGCAAACTCAAATTCTTAACGACCACGGTGTTTAAATTGATTTTGGAAGGGTTTTGCGCTGCTTCGGACTTCTTCACCTTCCTCGAAGAAATCCCTCTTAGTTTAAATTCTTTTTCTTCTGGTTGCCCTCGGAATCTTTGCTTGTTCTTCTATTAAATTCCCTTCGTTCGCCGCTCGCTTTAGGAGACACATCTTTCTTCGGCCATTGCTTCGCCTTATTCCCGTAACTTTGATTTTGCTTTTGCTGCGGTCTTGGCGAACTCCACTGACTTCTTCGCTCAAATTGGCGTCGTCGTTCGTTGTCGGCTGTTCTTCGGCTTTCAAATTGTACCGCGAGCTCAAATAATCTGTCTAATGTTGTTGGATTTCTTAGTTCGATGAAATCTTGAACTTGGGGCAGTAGCCTAGGAAGTATAACTTGAATAATTTCAGGATCCGGGCGACTTCCATACAAAAGCTTGAAAACTTGAATTTTCCTCAAAATAAAATTAGACAAATCTTCTATTCTTTCTTGGTATCGGCTAAACAGTTCAGCTTCCAATCTGGCTCGATCTCGCACCACGGGAAATGCTTTCACTAGAGAATTCTTGAAATTTTCATACGTGTATGTGGGGCTTCCTGGTTCCCCCAAGAGATTCTTTCCGATGCACTTGAACCAACTTAGCGCTTGGCCCTTCAAAGCGCTGGTAGCAAGAGCGACTTTCTGAAATTCGTGGACTGGATATAGCATGAAGTGGGAGTCTAGCTTTTCCAGGAAATTGATTACGGCTGTCTTGCCGTCAAAACTTGCCGCTGGCTTCATGGCTGCTCGCATGGTTTGTACGATGTAGCCGAATCCTTCTATGCCAGGAGGTGCTATCTCAGGATTCTGGACAGGTACAGCAGGTGTCTCAGGTTCGTCTTCTTGTTGTTGAGGCCATCCTCTTCTTTTTGTGCGGGCGCCATTATCAGGACTTAGCATTCTGTGTGTATTCTTTGAGAACATGGTAAATTCTGTAAAGGGTTCTTATCCTTACGTTCTAAGTCCTGAACTGGAACAGGGAGCGGAAGGTACGCTATGTTCTGATGTATCTGCTGGGCTGGATAATAACTGCACGTGAAGGGATTTGAAATCCTCTTTTATTCAATCACTATTAAATACAAACCTCCCAATTCGGGAGAGATACAGAAAGTAAAAGACCACACTTGGGTCGAACTTAACAATCAAATAAACTTAAATAAATTTAAATGTAACTTAAATCAAACTTTGCTTCGCAGAGCAATTCGCGGAGATTGGCCTCTACCGAAAAGGGTGCGTAGCAAGGTGTACTAAATACTACCGCACTTTAATTTGTTTTACAAAGCAATCACGTAGTAAGCACTATGGCTTATAATTTTAAACTGCTAGCTGGTCAGGCGAACGTTGAGTGGCGTGACTGTGATCTGAGTCTGAGCTCTCACACACCGAGAGGTTTCTACCTCTGGCTTAAATAGTGCTTGGCTGAACTTCAAAAATTAGCATAAGCTAAAAACGCGCGCTTCTTCTGACAGGAAGTTGAAGCAGAGAGAAGATAGAAAAGATTTAAATTAAAATAAACTTGGTTAGTTTAACTAAAACCTTACAAACTGATGTCTAAGAGCCCTGTACAAACCCAATTATTTCAATCTATTACTGTTATCTATAATAATACATTTATTTTATTCAGTTGTGCAAAATATTAAGATCATATTGCTTAACATGCGTATGGTGGGCTGTTGAAGGTAGCGGAGCTGGCTTTGTGGGTTAACAACACAGCTTTAAATCGGAAGGTTTCCGATGCGGCCACTTATAGAAGCTCTTATAGAAGCTTTCAAAGAAAGCTATTAAGTGGGAAGAATATCTGGTGATTTGTTATAACTATCTAGTGTTTCAATTACTTTTACTTTACATGTGCTAGCTTAGTCAGAAGCCTTGTAAATTTCCTTAAATCAAATTGCGGTAGAAAGTAACGAATTTCCATGCATGCAGATGCAAATGGGATATTGATAGCGATGTTAAATATTTGTAGAATGTTATTTAGTCCGATAGAATTTCTATAAGTGCATTAGCAAGAAGCACTAGTTCTCTGGTGTACAGATGTGGAAGTAGTGGCAGTACAAAGAAGGCAATGAACTTCTCTTAGGGGTACAATCTTAAATATAAAAGTAAAAATGAGCCATATAAATATTTTCTTCTGCATTAAAAGCTTTACGGTTGACTTTTATTGCAGATGTAGATCTCCAGCAGAAGACAAGTTCCCTGTTAGATTTCAGAAAAAACACTATTACAATGATTTGGAGAAGGTGGACAGAAGTCTGTATCATTTCTAAACGTTCAGACAGAACATCATTTAGTAATCAGTCAGGGCTAACACACGTCGTGAAGCTAAAAATTAACACAGGATATAATCCGCTGGGTAGATTAAGACTTTTGTGATGCAGTTGAAGAAAATATCATTGAGGAGCAAGTTGAAATGACAGCAAATAAAATTTGAAAACTGGTTTCAAAT
The DNA here is from genome assembly GCA_000611955.2 of Stegodyphus mimosarum. Lineage (NCBI taxonomy): Eukaryota > Metazoa > Arthropoda > Arachnida > Araneae > Eresidae > Stegodyphus > Stegodyphus mimosarum. The sequence continues at coordinate 175,010 of KK118778.1, read as the reverse complement.
TACTGTATAAGTCCAGCCGTATTATGTAGGAAACAAAATCAACAACCAGTAACACATTGCAGACCATGGGAATTCTCAGTCAATCACCGAAAAGTGAATAAAAGCACAAATTACTCCGTACATTACCTACCCAATATTGAGAAAATTCAAAAAGACGCCGTATATGACAACTTTTGATTTAAAGTGGGTATTTTCAATATGAAGTGAGACAAGAGGATGTAAACAAAACCTCCTTCATAATAAAGACAGGAACGTATCCTTTTTAGGTTGCAGTTGCCGTTTGTCGTTTGTTATATTCCGATGACATTTAAGCAGACCGTGGATATCATTCTTAGACTAATGTTGGGAAAATCAAACTTTATCTAACTCGATAATATAATTGGTACTTTGGAGCAGCTAGAGAAAGGCTAACGGATTCTCCGAGAAGGGGAAGGCAAAACTGATAGTTAATATTCAAAAATGTAAGTTATAAAGAATAAAATAAGTTATGTTAAGTAACTAAGCAAAGGTTGAGGGCCAATGATACAAAAATTGTGGGCAGTGAACAAATTTCCCACCCATAAAACATCAAAATCTATCGTTTTTCATTGGATTGTGTTTGTATTTTAGGATTGTCATAAGAAATTTGACAAATCCTGCAAAAACATTGTTGCTACTCTGTGTTATACTTTCTCTGTGGTGAAAGTATTCAGATAGGAGGTAAGTAAACCAGCGCTTATCTAAATCATTGGAATACGTCAGTTTGTTGTTTCCAGATTATCTAAAGTTTTCGAGTAAACTGTTTGTACAACGTTTAACATCAAGAGTTCAGGATCAGCTTTTACGATTATATTTAATCTGTGCACAAGTTTTACAGAAACTTTATAACAAATATCAAAACTAAACGTTCATTTTATCAAAATTTAAAAGCCAACAAAAAGAACATGCATTACATCATAATTCCTCCAGCGCGCGGTGAAAAAATTTCATAATTTTTTCCTTTCAGTTCACTCCGTTACGTACGTGCATGCGAAAAACTGTATTCAAAGGTGGAAACATCACGTATCGCAATACTTACAGTTAAGTAGAAGAAAGCGAGGTTTACTGGGAGAAATCCCTTGGAATGCTCAAAAAAGCCTGAGATTTCGGCCCAATACTGAAGGTGCCGTATTCTGGAAGGACATTGTAGATTAACACATATGCTTATGTAATTCGACAGGAACTGTTATACAGAATGGGAATGCGATAGCTTACGTTTGTCCAATAGTCGTTAGTTACAATTAGCCCTGAAGAAAGAAATTATTCAGTTACAGGACTCGAAGCTGTGGGCTGTCCGAATGCAATAAAGAAAATCATGGTGTATCTTGAAGAAGAGCTCGCATTTTTTGGTCGGATCATGCGCCACTTATGCTGTTGTGCATCGCAAAAAATTCGTCTTCGCACACCATTAAGTGCACTTTAAAACCTCAGGAGAATAACTCTAAATCGGAGCATCTTCCGGAGAAAAAAAAATGAGTTGGCGAAGTTTTATCAAGAATCAAAAACAAAAGAGGCGAAAGAAAAATCAGCAGCAATATGTTAGTATCAGTCCTGTTAGACGAACGAGAAGCATTCATTTAAAAGACAGAATAAGCTCCAAAGTGTTGGAAAATTTGTACATAAGGAACCAAAGAATTTTGAAAAATAAATACAGAGGGAGTTGAAGGAAAGACATACATTGTGGGGATATCGATTATATTTTGTTCTACTAGAAAGATATGAATGTTAATATTGAATTAAGGTTGGTTATTCCAGCTGCTAAAATGGAGATGCTACAGTTTCATGAAACTCTGTAGCAAAAATAGGATTATAGCTACATGCAGTGCTCACAAGCATTCGTTAAATTTAAGAAACATGTACATTTAATTAGTTCATGCTATGTCTGCATTTACTTAACAGAATTGCATAGTATCCTCATTAAAATGTTGCTGCCTCTTCAATGAATAATCGCTTTTAAAAATTTAGATTTGATGCAAATTTGTGATTTGCGATACAAACGTAGTTTATATTTTAATCACAGGAAGTATAATTTAGATAGCGTAAACTATATAAATTATGCTTAAAGTGAGTAAAAGTAAAATAAGTTTGTATGTCCTTTTCTGTTAACAATTAATTGTATAACTTAATAAAATTTGATTAATTTTAATACTTCTGTAAAACCTTCAAACGGCAAAATGTAAGTTAAAGATGAAAGGAGAAATAAAAACGGTTAATGATGCACTATGATGTTAAGTTCATAGAATAAAAATGAAAAATTTTAGACACATTTAGCAAAAATTATTTTTCGCTGATACGTATTTATTAATAAAAAAGCTATTTACGTTTAGCTTTATAGTAAACAAAACGGTGTCAGATAATTTTAACTATTACAGAAATTTCTCAAGAGTGAATGATCTATTGAGATAATGAACAACATGTCAGTTGGTTTTGCAACGGTCTTAAAATAATCAACCAGCAGTGATGAACGCTTATTCTGAGTATAACTGCGACATAGACGAGGGAAAGTATTTAGAACTCTTAATGCAAAGTAACATAATTCTGAAGAGAATGTAGAAATGCGAAACTTCAGACCTGGCACATACTTTAAATCTTTAGCTGATTGATTTAGTTCTTTGTTTCAATTACTTTTTGGACTCCTTGAAAGAAATATTGCAATGAAAGTAAATTTTAAGAAAAAAGAAAAATGAACTTATTTTGAATAAACAAATAATTACTAAACAATTTCTCAATTAGGAGAATAAGAATAATTATTGGATTTTTAGCTTTAATAGCTAGATATTCTGCAGAAAGCAATTTATAATATTGCTTATATTTATAATATATTTATATTGCTTTTTTAAATATACTATTCAGTAGTGAAAACGCTTATGCATGGATTGTAAACATTATGTTTTTAGATATATCCCACTGAATGGCTGTATTTCTGCATGTTTTAGAGGGCTTTAACAAATGCAACTGTAAAATTATTCAGTTTTCGTCAGGAAATTATCTAGAAGTCATGCATCCACTTAGATTGGTAACTTTTGTGAGCGTTTTCATAATCAATCAAATAGTTTCTAGGTAAGTATTGTGTTTTTCATAAGGTAGACAACAAAATACTTCTGAAACATCTATACTAAAAATTGAACGCTAAGCACAGTAACGAAAATAAACCATAATTGTTACCTATTGAGTAATGTTCAAAAATTAATTTGCACAAAATTATCTTTAGCATACATTGAGGTGTTTATTAAATGGTTAATCTCAAAATACCCAATTTAAAGTCAAATTTACAAATCTTGAAAAACGGTGGAAAAAATCTTTACTTTGCAAACCTTTTTACTTCCTTGTACGAAGTAAAAAGGAAGTATTGTAATCGCAAAAAAATTCGGGTACCATATTGTAGTAAAAATACTTATACATTTTAATTTCTTATGTAATGAAAATTGTGTTAATTTCTGTAAGTTATGAGAAATATTAATTATAATTATTCTGTTGTAGAAGTGATAGCCAAAATTTTGAATATTAATTTTATCAGCGATGAACCGTGAACAAGGATGAAGAAATCCAATCACCCAGTATATAGGATTATAACCTGTGATTAAGAGTACATCACGTTGTTTCCGCAATAACCCGAATGATAGGGATAAAACATGTGACCTACAGAGGGTAACAAAATAATGTACTTACCCCAGACGTTGTGATTGTTGAAAAAGAAAATACAAGTTAATCATCTACAATTCACTCTATTTATTTTTCCTATCAAACATTTTACTGCTGAGCTCACACAAATAAAACAAGAAAATTAAATAATCAGATCATAACTATAGTCCTACTGTAAATACAGAACGTCTACTTGTTTAACGATACACTTTGAGATCACAATCCTCTTGCATCGCTTTCTATAAATCACGAAAAAACTGTAATCAAAAATATATGTAGACCAGCAATATACTTATCTAGAAATTTCTTATGATTTTGAAGCTTCTACCAGTGAACAAATTTGGAGCAGTGCACCACGTGGCGATAGACAATGGATGAGTCTTATATTGCACAATGAGATCGTTCATGATTCTTGCTTAAAAAACATCATTCAATCCTGGATGAATTTTCAGAAACTGCATATAGAATGAATATATTCAATAAAAAAACTACAGTTGGCTTTCTATAAATCAGGAACCATATCATCGGACTTTTCAGGAGAGTTAAACGTGCATCATGAAACGAGGTGGTAGGTGAAGAGACAAGCTGAAGCCCCGTCCTTCACCCTTGAACTCTCAACAGCGAAGAGGGCAGAAACCGGTCCAACAACTGCCACCAAGGGCTTGGACGAAACGATGACGATTCTTGAAGCGATAGTTTGATGATAGATGCCGACTTGCTAGCACACATATTTCAACGAAAATATCTATTTTGACTGCTATCGAATGCAATTTAACGATGCTTCTGAGTGACATCCATACGTAAGGGCAGAATAAAAAACTCTTTTCTCCCCAAATAATTATAAATAGAATCTGAAGAAATGTTTTCATGGCGTCTGTGCGTACGTACGTATGTATTTCGCATAACTCAAAAACGAGTAGCCTCAGAAAGCTGAAATTTTGTATATAGGGTTGCTATAACATGTAGATGTGCACCTCGCATTTGGTTGCAATCGGCTGCACCAAAAGTATATAAATATAGCTATGTATATATATCCTCTCTGTTACTCTGCTCAGTGAGCTCAGTTTCATTATTCTTATAAGTTTGTAAATTGCGCATTTTTTGCTTTAAAAATGATGATTGAATTATGTTGTTCTTATCTTTCGGTTACGATTTTTATGACCTTAGTAATCCCGCATGCAATAATTATGGAATTATCAACAATTTAAAAGTATTTTAAGTGCGGCTAAGCCTAATTTTTGGTGGCGGCAATATTTGTTTACATTTGAAGCTTAGTAGAATAGTGGATTTGTTGCCAATCTAGAGAAATTAAGTTGCGCAATAACAAAGTAACTTTTTTTATTATTGCGAATTAAATTATGCTTGATTCATTCTGGAATTATCATTTAAGTTATTAGCTGGTTTTTTGCGTACAAATTGTAATTTTAATTGTAAATTGTTTTTTAATTGTTTTAACTGTACTTGGTGTTTTTCTATACCTTTCAAATTTTAATGAAAATATTTTGAATTTTTATGTCTTTTTGCGTTACCGCGAAGTGAGAACTGAATTAATTAGTAGCGCATGCGCATTAGGTAAGCAGCGCTTAATCGTCTGCGAAAAACTGTTTCTTTTTTATTTGTTTAATTTCCTTTATACACCGCTTTAGATTTATTGTAGTATTTGAATAGAACTTGCGGTAATACTTTAGATCCTATAATTTTTGATGACTCATAAAATGAATCAGATGTAGCGCTGCTAAGTGAACCTAGCGCCGAAGTGTGGCTATAGTAAATAAATATCGTGAACATTAAAGATTGCATTTATTCTGTTGTGGTTTCTGCGCTATCGATGAAGTAGATTGAATTCAAAATTCGTTAACTGTTAATTCAATATGTTTAAATGAAATGCAGGAAACTTTTGTATAATTTAATATTCCGTAGAAGGAAGTCATGTGGTGTACACATCAGATTTTTTTAATATGGTACAAGGACACCCCTGGTAGAAACGCAAATCTCAAGTGTTGATTGCATAGACATCCTTTCTGCAGGACCTATTGCCAAATTGTCAATTAAATCTGGTAGAATTACTCCACTCATCTGAAATTGCTCTTTTTAAATCGTGGAAGGTATGGGAGGCATTTGTTGCAGGCATGCACCTACTGAATTAGGTTCAAAGTCTGGTGAGTATATGGCCAACCTATTCGACTGAAATCTTCATTTTTAAATGTTTTGCTCGTAATAATTTAATTCTGAAATTTTACTTTATCTTGACGATTTGTTACAGCTATTTTTCCATCATTCCGAAATACGTTCAGCTCTTTCTAAACATGAAAATTAATTAGGAGTTCCGCTTACTAAACTCCTTACAGTACTTTTAAATTAAAAATACTTACATTGGTAAATTTTTATGGCTTTGACATGATAATCTAAATTCCATTGTCATCTTCTGTAATGAAATTAAAATGTTTTACTAGCTTATTTTTATACAGTCGTTTGCTTTACACTGGTCTGCAAAAATTAAGGACGAGACGGTTTTTTCAATATACCTTTGTACAAAAGCTTTCCAAATCAACACATTTAATACCGTAAGATCCCCAATACGTAAGGAATTGAGTAATGTAAGCAACACTTGCTAAAATAGAAATCAGAGGGATGAAAAGAAGCTTTATTGACAAAGTAGCATGGAGCGCAATGCGACTGAAGGCCGAAACATCCCTGTGATGGGTGTCCAGCAAGAAACATCCGGTCTTTAATAGGGGATATGATCTCCCCTGACTGATAGACAGGTTTCACATCATTTGTGCATGCTGGATATGTGGTTGTTAATGAGTTGTTGAGACACTGCTGCTCGTTCCTCTTGTAGCACCAATCGGAGTTTCGGAATCGTTACTGGCTATAAGTTACGTGCTGCCACGGGTCTTTCTAGTAAGTTCCGTACATGCTTGACGGGATTTAGATCCAGAGACCTTGCCGACCAATCCATGTGTTCAATATCTTCACACTCCAACAGCTCTTCGACAGTAACTGTGCGATGAGGTGGAGCGTTGTCGTCCATGAAGAGGGATTGAGGACCCATAGCCCTTGTGAAAAGACGCATGAAAGGAAGAAGAACCTCGTTACAATAGCAGTCCCAGGTGACGAACCTCCTTGGGAGATATGAAGGTCGGTCCGGCTACCAAGCATTATGTCTGCTCGAACGAGAACTCCGCGACCTCCAAAACAGTCCCTTTTGATGATGTTGAAGGGGTTATTGCGTGTTCCCCGCTCTGTCCAGATGTGTATGTGTCTAGAATCGCAACTCAGACTAAATCTGCTCTCATCTGTAAAGAGTACTCGTCCCCATTCATTGTCTCTCCAATTCCGGTGTTCCCGGCACCACAGAGAACGCCTTCTCCGATGGGCAGGCGTTAGAGGTACACACCGTACAGGGCGTCGTGCAAACAGACCACCACCGTGCAGTCTTCTGGCCACGGTAAAACGCGATATCGGTCGTCCAGTCGCCTGTGTCGTGTGTCTAGCGATTTCTCCCGCTGTCTGCCGCCTGTTTCTTCTGGCCTGTAAGGCAATATACCGGTCATCTGCGGGTGTGGTTCCTCGTGGACGACCACTACTAAACCCCCGGACAGCTGTTCCTGTAGTTTGAAATTGTCTCCAAAGTCGTGAAACGATGCTGTGAGCAATTCCGAACTCTGCAGCCACATTTGTCACACTGCGGCCTTCCTCCAACTTCCCAATGATTCGACCTCGGGTAAAAGCATCCAGATGTCGTCTAACAAATTGATTATTCGTCATTTCTCGCTGAGGCAGCAACTCGGTGTGATTTTAACTGCTATACGGCGTGCAATCTCTTTGCCAGAAATACTGATGTTACACCGACAACATGCTTTATACTACTCAGACACTCCCCATTACGTCTACCTGCATATCTGCGCATGTGCTACCGTACATCATCTTACTTAATCTCCTGATTGGTCTTTCTGTCCGCTCTGCCCCTTCGTTCAGCTGATATGCTAATTTTTCGACTTCGTCCTTAATTTTTGCCCACCAGTGTATTTTGAATTCAGTAATTTTAAATGTAAGAATAGTGCTATGTACTTGCTTTGTTGATATGTGATTTTAGAAAAACGATATTTTGTAAATATAAACCAAATTAATATGGGAATTGAAAGGGTGTAAACGGTTGTTCCGGTTCATTCTTAATATAAAAGGTGATGTTTTTTGACTCAAAAGTTTCAATTTTCCAAGATATTAAAGATTTTACACGTTGGGAAGATATGAAGCACAGTTTGCTAAAAAGACATTTAAAAGCGAAATAAAAAAAAAAGAGAGTGAATATTTACAGTAGACATTGGCTTAAAGCCCGGAATCATCATTCAAAACTTACACAATTCTACATATTTAAAATTACTGAAAAGTTCTTTTGGACAGGGGTAAAAGAGAGGTTCCTTAAATCTTTCTTAAAATGAAGTGAAAAGTTCGCTATCAAACTGTTATAAATAATCCTCAGTAATAAAAAACCAAATAAAATATCGTGTGTCTAATCCAGCAGCTTTAAAAGAAAAGAAAAGTTTTAAGAACTGATCATTCCTGATGCAGTTTGCATAATGAGAAAATAATGTAACTTGAATAGCATGGAAGTTTTCGAAGAAAGATTAGATTTCATTTTTACATTTCATTTGCAGAAGGCTGATAAAGAAAGAATTCGTAATAGAAAACAAGTCAAATCTGCAGACATCTTTTTCGTAGGAGAAAAATTTTGAAGGACAGATTTCTGTATTTTAATTAAAAAAATAGTTGCAAGTGAACATCATTACATATGCAATTATCTTCAAATATCTTTTAGAAAATCAAGTGCAGTATTTAGCTTCCAGTAAAAAAAGGGACGAATAAAAAAGTTCTTTTGACTTCGAATGAGCACACTTATCTTCAAAATATTTCTTTCTTCCAAAAACACTTTTTATATAACTTACTTTAAGCTATTTTATTTAAAATGTACAATTTGCATGAAATATAATATCACGCAATGATTAAAAGCTTGAAGAAAGTGAGAAACAATAATACCTATATTATTCACAAATATTAGAACTTTAGAGATGACGAAGAAATATTTTTCTATCTTCTAAAGGGAGGATTTTATATATATATATCTTCCTTCCTTGTATATATGTGATGATTCGAGAACGTCGCGCCCATGAAATATTGTAGCATGAAGCATAATTGCAGACTTAACAGATCTAATAGCAGTCGTAGCAAATTTCAGTAATATTTCTGTTATTTTAATTAAAAATTTTGCGGCTACAAACAGCTTGGAACGCTAATCGTGTCCGTTCCAAAACGTAACATTTACATTTTTGATAGTGCTGCTATTAGAAGATACCTTCGCCGAGGCTGCAGGGGCGAAGTGTTCAGGCTGAGTTCAGTTAATTCAGAGCGAGTTAGTTTTGGTTTGAATACTATTCTGGGTAATTAATAAAGTTCTAAAATTATTACAGATTGAAGTTATATGTAATTTGTTTTCGTCAGAACGTTATGTAAAAGTCATATGATATGGATTAATCTTGAAATGACGTAGTTCTGAGAACTTATTACAACCAATTAGTAAAGTTTCAGTTTTGATGTGCCGGGGTTGAATTATAATGTAGTGCTGGGTATTGTTAAACCCAGTATCTTGATCGTGAGGGATGAATATTTGATCAGGTTGAAATATGAGTTAAGATAATAAGATCTCAGGTAGTATTTTCTTGAACTATTGCATCCTATACAGAAAAGCTGGATAGGCCGGAAGATTCTGCCTAGGAACAATAAACTTCCGTTGCTTCCATTTTCAAGATGAGGAGAAATTGAAGTTGTTGCAAGAAATTTACTTGCGAAATAAATTCAATATTGTGATGTGCTTATATATATTGGACAAATACTGACATTCGATAATTTTCAGCAAATTTTGCTGTTAAGGTAGGAACAATAATATTTTCAGCTAAATGTTACGCTATACTGCATTTTAGTTTCTGCGGGAAATACGTATCAGTATTATTAAAGGTGTAATATATAACTGAAGCAAATTTTTGAGACCAAATGTTTCCATTTAGAGAAATATATCAAGTACTTTTTAGAAGTCTTAGTCTCCCATTTAAAGAATATAATACGATAGGATTTGTCTTATCGAAAATCTGAGAAGATATTTAGCTCTTCTTTTTCAGAGATTTCTTTTAGACTGCAGCTTTTAGTTTTTGATAAATATTTACTATTTTTCATCTTGTATAATCTACACTGAAATCGAAAAGCGACCATATGAATGTTTTCTATGTTAACAATAAATTGGAAATCAGTTTGAGTGATGTTAGAGGGCAAGCTGGAATTTATAATAATACCAAATTTAAGCGATTATCAGAAATAAGATATAGCGAATATAAATACAATCATAAACATAAAAAAAAATAATTTTAAAAATTAATTGTGTAATATTTTAAGCGAATTGGGAGTATGAGTAAGAATCATAATGCTGATATTTGTTACAGGCAAAGGACAACTTTCAAAGACTTTTCTGTTGCCGGCAATAATAATAATAATAATAATAATAGGAAGAATAATAAAGGTTAGCGAAAGTTTTTCTCTTTTGTTAAATATAAATAAAAAAATGTTAGCGAAAATTGTGAGAATCCAATTTTAGTTTCGAATAATTAGCCACATAGGAAAGCTGAAAGAATTAGAGGGAAAATAATATACGTCAAGAAGTGTGGCTTTAGTGAGATTAGAGCAGCACAGCGAGAAACGAGATTTAATATAGAATATTTTCATTCTCGTGTGCATGTAATGACATGTGCGGATGATGAAAATTTCTGAAACTGAGTCATAGTTCTTTGAAGAATTAATCAAGTTTAGCAGACAAGTCATACGTTAACAATCATGTGCTATAATGCATTTTTCCTGCAATAAAAATTTTACTGTCATGACCTAGAGTACGCGGAAGAACACGGATGCATTAAGATATATTTGCAGTCACTGTTCCTTAAACATTTAGTAATTCTTAGCATTCTCAAATACAAAAAACGCAACACAATAGACGAACACGTGTGCTCGTTTTCAGTAATTACATTAGCACGTTGTATATATGTTACCAATAAAGTATATAATGCAGTTATTTCATAGAATACCTAGTTATTCCATGAAATAACTGATCGTGTCCGTTAAAGGGTGTAATATGTTAATAATTTGACACTTTAACTAGTTGTTCTATGAAATAACTAAGTATTCTATAAATTAACTAATGAGAGACAGTTAAAGTGTAAAATAAACAATTTATCTAAAATGAAATAACTAGGTTTTCTATAAATAAACTAATGATAGACAATGAAAATGAGAAAGAAGCAATTTATCTAATTTATGCAGCGTATAAATGGTATTTATGGAAACGTACCATAAAATCATTCGTTACAACAAGGATTACTAAAATGACACTTGGAATTACAAAGAAGACTATTTCTAAAACAAAAAAATTTTTTAGACACACTGGGTTTGACACGAACATTCCATATTGTTAAACGAAACGTAAATGTACCTTATACTAAAAAGCGAGATACATGATATAGATTATTTTACACTTTAACGGGCTGCAGATCGTTATTCTATGAAATAACTAGTTAAACCATGAAATACAAGAGAGTTTTACACTTTAACGGACACGATCAGTTATTTCATGGAATAACTAGGTATTCTATAAAATAACGGATTTCATACTTTAACGGTAACATATATTCAAAACAAAATGTTTGAAATAAGACCGCAAAGGGGCGGGCTAGATGTTAGCAGGACAGAGAAGTGATCCAGACAGACCGAAGTTTAAAAAGCATTCTGCTTAGTTTCAAATGAACAGTAAGTTATAAAACAAAAAAAAATCGTATTTAAAAAAAGAGTGTGTTATAAAGAATAACTTTTAATGATGAAATATTTGCAAACTAAAACTTGAAAATGAAAAAACGCAATGGAATAAATCATGATCCATAATTAATCATACGTTTTATTGATGATATAAGTAAATAAATTACCACTAAAATATTTTTCAATCAAACACAGATCTTGCAAATTAATACGTTAAGATATTTTATGAATTAAATGAATTAAATAATTTTTAAATAGTTATTAAATTGCATCCGGTAAAGAAAAGCAATGTAAACCAAGTATGTTCATACTGCCAAAAGAATTTAGAAGTAATTAATCCAGTAAATTTAACACTGTAATAGGAAATGAGGATGTAAAATGTTTACCATATAAACGCTTCACGTTCATAACCAACAATGCGACTATACATCTAATATACACTGCCCGACATAGAAAATGGAACAGAACGAAGATTCGGCTGTATAAACACGCCACTTTCGGAGAATACGTAAACAAGTCATGCAAATGATGTAATATGCAATTTGGTCTCGTGATTATAGAGCGAAATATAAAGGGAAGGGGACGGCGGACGAACTAACTGCTGCTACTCTGTGCTTAATCAAACCAGAATTTCGAGAAATCCAGAGTTCCAGAAGATAAGTGTGAATGAAGAGATGCTTAAACATCGAAGTTCCAGCAAACGCGCGATTCTGCGAGAGGTCAAATTATAGGCTTACGTACGGCCGGTTGGTCTTACTGTCGTACCCTGCTGAATAGCCTTTAGATGTAACCAATGTGCATAGCACTTTGTTTAGATGGACCGATAAAAGACATACAAATAGTCGCGAAAGGCCAGGTCCAACTAGACGTACTACATAACGCACAGATCGATGCATACGAAGAGAAGAGGTGGCGGACCAACAATCGACTACTGTGAACATTTTGCGGAATGTGCAGAGAACTTGGTATGCTCTAGTATCTGGGAGAACAGTTTCCCGAAATTTGGCTGAAAGCGGCTTTTTGCGAAGATTGTCATTAACGCCAAACCTTCAACGCGAAAGACTGCAATGGTGTCGTCAAGGAGCCACTTTGACATGTTAATGGCACAATGCGGTATTTAGCGATGAGTTTCCGTTTTCTCCGATGATAGTCATCGGTTAAAAGTTTAGAGGCGTCAGAGAGATGGAGCCACTCCAATAATTATTGCTGAATGCCAGAACTCTCGTCATTGTGGCATAATGGTTTCATGTGCAATCAGCAGCATGTCACCCCTGTCGAAGGCACACTGAAAGCACGATGATACATTGATGCACCTGATTTGCTAAAATTTTCCAAAAGGAATGTTGGCCCACCAGCGGCCGAGCGGTAAAGACGCTGAACACTGGTAGTTCGGTCCGAGGTTCGAATCCCGCGAACGGGCTGGCTGCATGGGCGTTTTCGTGGTTTTCCCCATGTGTAACGTGTATACGAACCAGTTTCCCTTAGAAAGTCCTCCACGAAGGCATCCCTCCCTTTAGGCAGATAGCCCTCGTGTGCTTTGCCATAATTGAATAACCCAAACCCAAAAGGAATGTTTCAAAAGGAATTCGCGACACTGTACACGGCCTTCGCTAAACGACAAGCCATGCTGCAGGTCCCATTGCTTCCTTGAACTACGATGTCTTCTGATCTTTAGCCAATCCAGCATATCTGGCTGGGCTTCGTTTGTCTGTTTTGCTCCAGGCGTTATCGAAGGAAATTTGGAGGAGGGTTCAGGGTTTAGAGTACATAAGGCTTCCATCCCTTAGGACACTATCTGTACATTAGTTGAATCCTTATCTCGTAGGCTTGCAGCTGGCATCGCAGCTATAGATAGTCTTACTATAGACATCTTACTCATTCCTGTATATTTCAGCATGGCATAAATTTATATAAATAACATAACTTATTTACATATATATGCTCTGTCAGTGTATCAAGTAATATCACATTCCACCTAGTCTTTCACGGTGTTGCATTTTCTTTGTTGGGCAGTGCAAAAAGCCAGTTTGAATAATTTGTTAGCTAGAGTTACAGTAGTTTAAATTTTGGTAGCAATAATTGCAGTAGATTTTGACGGAAGAATAGATGATACCATAAGACGAATTAATTGGAGATAATAATAACAATAAAAAGAAGAAGAATAGAAAAATGAAATAATAAAAAGTAAAATAAAAACAAAAGTATAAAAATAATAAAAGAAAAAAAGAAAACATATAAAAATCCGAAAATTATATAAATATATACACTCTTAGACAAAAAAAGACACACCACGACGCACCGAGAAGATGTAAAGCAAATTGGACACAAATTGATATGCATACAGGTGTCGACGGAAATGCAAAATTTTACATTTTGGCTGCCAATGAATGAACGGTTGTCGCTACAGCGCATCTGATCTGCGCAACTGGCAGAGGAGAAATTACGATTTCAGAGGAGAAATTACGGTATGAGGAGAAATTACGATTAAGAGGAGAAATTACGATTTAAGAGGAGAAATGACGTCTCCTTTAAGAGGAGAATTACAATTTCAGGTCCTAAATTCCTCACGAATTTCATTCCGTGTACTCTGGTAGACACTAACTATGCCTCGCATACAGGTAGATGAACGATATGCACAGATGTCAGAATTTGAGAGAGGTCGTGTAGTTGGCCTCCAAGAAGCCGGTTCGTCTTATCGGCGAATAACTCGACATTTGAGCTGGAGTGAGGCCGCTATTAGACGATGTTGGCAGGAATGGGTGAACCATGGTCGCACACAGCGTCAAGAAGGAAGCGGTACGCCTAGAGAAACGACAGAACGTGAAGACCGAGCAATCGTCAGAGCGGCACTCACAACCCCAGATGCATCATTATCATCGATTGTACGTGCAACTAGTGCTTCAGTGACCGCAAGGACCATTCATAGACGGCTCACAGAAAGGGGGATTAGATCACGGCGCCCCTTGCGCCGACTGCCATTGACCTCTGTACAATGTCAAGCCCGTTTGCAGTGGTGCAGGGCTCATTCGCCCTGGAATGTCACTGACCGGAGTAGAATAGTCTTCAGTGATGAGTCCCGCTTTGAATTGAGCCCCTATGACCACCGAAGGCGACTCTGGAGACGCTCCGGACAGCGGTGGGATATCAACCTGACTGTCTTCGGGCAGACAGGCCGACAACCAGGTGTGATAGACTGGGGTGCCATTTCATTTCATAGTAGAACCCCTTTGGCTGTCATCCGTCGCAACCTTACATCACAGCGGTACGTCGACGAAGTTCTAAGGCCTGTTGTGTTGCCCTTCATGTCACGCCACCCTGGGCTTACATTTCAGCAACATAATGCCCGCCCTCACACTGCACATGTTTGTAATGCCTGCCTTAGTGCTTGCCGAACATTACTTTGGCCAGCAAGGTCGCTGGATCTCTCTCCTACTGAGCCCGTTTAAAGCATTATGAGCAGGCCCCTCCAACCAGCTCGCGATGTTGACGATCTAAAGCGCCAGTTGGACAGAATTTGGCACGATATCCCTCAGAAGGACATCCGGAACCTCTGTCAATCGATGCCAAGCGGAATGACTGCTTCCATAATGGCCAGAGGTGGACAAACGCGTTACAGATTTTTTTCATTTTGTGAACCTCTATTACTTCAATAAATCATCGAATTTTTCTCAAACTGTAATCATTTGTTTTTCTGTACATGTACATCGCTTCTACCGATTTTCGTCCCATTCGGATAACACGTTCTTGGGGCTGCGGTTTTTTTATTTGTCTAAGAGTTTATATATGCAGGGTGTTCATAAAGAAACTTTGCCAACATCTGCACTTCTAGCGTCCGTTACGGTTAACCGATCGAGATGAGACTGCAAGTATAGTTATTCGGAGGTATGCGCTCGAGATTCCGTAAACGGCAACACAGGGGCGCTCACGGTTACGGTTATAGTTACCGAAAATCGAAAGTGTCGAATGGCAAAGCCAATTTTTTCCGGTCGGAAAATGTTCAACGCATGCGAAAACCCTAAATAGCATTGAAACGGTACCAATATGTTCAAAAACTGGCGTGTTATGGATACACAAAAAAGAGTTCTGAAAACCGGCCAACGGAACACGATCTGGGCCGTGCGCGCGGATCGTGCGCCAGAAAATTTGCATATGACAGAAAAAAGACACCGATCACTGATGACAACACATATCAGACAAAAGAATAGCTTTGTTTTCCACGTGGGCGCCATCACAGGCAAGTATGCAATGCATCGGGAGGCGGTCGACAATACCACTGAACTGACCATGGCATGAGGGATGTTTGCAATATCACGCGGTATAGAATCTTTTAAAATCCGACAAAGTTTGCGGATTGCGCAGGTAAACTTTGGATTTGAGATATGTCTAAAACCAGAAATCCATAGGCCTCAGATCTGGAGATCGCGGTGGCCACGGAAAAGGATAATGGTGTGAGATGATACGATCACCAAAATGCTGTTCCAGGACCCTTTAACAAACCTAGTTATACGGTGAAAGTGCACCATCTTGCATCTAAACGATGTCATTGAGTGCATTCCGCCTAAGCAATTCCGGTAGTAGCGTTCATCCCATTTAGATAACACAGTTTTATCAATCCATCGCGAACTTTCCCAGGAAGAGTAATTTCGTCGCCATGTGCGAGTTCCCGAATGACGACTTCGCGTACCTGCCTGGCATTTTATCGTTTTTTACCCTGAGTATCTGGCGATCGGAGTTCTGGGATTGGTATTTTCCGTCTGTTATATGCAAATTTTCTACGTGCTCCCAGATTGTGTTTCGTTGGCCGGTTTTCAGAAATCTTTTTTTGTGTATGCATAACTCGTCCATTTTTGGACATATCGGTACCGTTCCAATGCTATTTCGTGTTTTCGTATGAGCTGAACATTTTGCGACCGAAAAAAATTGGCGTTGTTATTCGATATTTTCGAGTTTCTCTAACTGTAACCGTAACCTTGAGCGCACCTGTGTTGCCATTCACAGACTCTCGAGCGCATACCACCGAATAACTATATTTGGAATCTCATCTCGATCGGTTAACCGGAACGGAAGTTAGAAGTACAGCTGTTGGCAAAGTTTCTTTATGACCACCCTGTATATAATTATTTTTTTTTAAATAACGTAATATAATTATGCCTAGTATTCTCGCGCATTAAGCTGCTGAAAAATTAGCGGCAAAAACATAAATTAAGAAATTTAGAACCAATTTTACACAAAGACCAAAAATTGAAATTCATATGTAATAAATTAAAAAAAAACCTATAAGTGCATTAAAAGAATTTAATAAATATTAAAACTAAAGTACTTCAAACAAGTAAAACCCTAGTTCAAAAATTTAATGTACGAAAAGTATATGAAAGAAAAGGAATTCAATCAACTTCACTGCTACTTCATCAGTAGGAGGAACAGGAAAATCGATTAAACATGTCTTCCATAAAACATCCTTGCTTTTCTGTACCCACAATTAGCTGATGAACCATTCCAATATATTTTAATTATAATAATTCACCCGGAAATTCAGGCCCCTTCACCAAAGAAAGGGAAAAACAAAGTAAATTTATATCAGAAAATTCATCTCGAAATAAAGAGAATGAAATGGAAGGGAGATTTTAATTGATTTCAATGTTCCTCCTCCTGATGAAGTGGCATTGAAGTTGATTGAATTCCTCTTCTTTTACATTCTTTTTTGGTCATTAATTTTTCGAATTAGCTTTTTACTTGTTTCAAGTATTTTAGCTTTAACATTTATTAAATTCTTTTATACATTTATAGGACTTTTGAAATTTATTGCTTATGAATTTCAGTTTTTGATCCTTGTGTCAAATATTAGTTCGAAATTTCTTAGTTTTTGTCTTTACTGATATATAATGAAAAAAAAAATTAAGAAAAAGGTAAAAGTGGAGTTTAAATGCATGTTTACAATTTCTTTCCTGTGAAGGCCCTAACTATTATGCATCTCGAATAAAGTCGCACCCTAAGATAGTACAAGAAATCATTGAACAATATTAAAAGCATTGCAAAGAAAATAAAAATAAAAAATAATATAAATTAGAATTGATCTCCTCAGTTCAACCCTTCAAACAGAACTTATCCAGGGAAAAGTGTTTTGAAGTCCTAAACCAAGTTAATCAATGAGTTCCGAATACAAATTTCGCTCCTTAGATATTTCAGATTCAGGATCGTAAAATTCGAAAAATATTTGCAATTTACAGACCATCTTTTAGAGACTCTCAAATGCTCAGATCTTTTACCTACCTGCATTCGTAACTTTAAGGTATGAATATTAAAACTTAAGCAAAGATACTAAAAAAAAAAGAATAATATTCAAAATTCCAAAGTTTTTTACATAAAAAACGCTAACTAATACTTTAAGGAAAATAAAGATTTACAATGATATACAGTAAGGGTCGCAATAAAACCAGTAGGGAAGGTCGAAATATAAAACCTTAAAAAAGGGGCTGCTAAAACGCGTGTAAAATTAGCTTTAATCCGAAACGATAAAATTAGCTGTAGTCTGAAATGAGAAAACCAGAGAACATTTGAAATTCAAAATGGCAAAGATTGCTCCAATTAATTTCAAAAGCAGAAAATGATTGAGCAAAAAAATTTTTAAAAGCAGAAACTAATAAAAAACTCAAAGGAAAAACACCTTAGATTAAACAGAATCAATTAAAGAAGCAAACAATTAGAAACAAAGAGAGTAAAATTCTCATAGGTTCCAAAAACTGCCAAGAAAGTAAAAAGAAAAAAGCTAGTTCATTCTCTGAACCAATCTAAAATTGGAAATCGTTCAAGAAAATGAAAAAGTGCAAACTTACCCTCAGCGACGGTGGAAAAGATGGCTGAGACATGTGTCCTGTTAAGCTTTCGTGCTGAGCAAGTGATTTCAAAGAGGGGGAAGGTCACAAAGCCTTGAAAGTCACAAACAAAACTAATTCTTGCTCTGAATGGGAGTAAGAAGAAAGAATCGAGAGGTGGAGAAAATGTGGGAAAGAAGGCAGCTTGATGACCAAAATGCGTCTTTTCTAGTTGTAAAATGTTAAAGAACGTTAACCACGATGGTGATGCCTCAGAGTTGTAGAAACTGCACATAACTCGAAAAAAGAGTTTTAGGAAATAGAAAAAATGTTTAAAAAGTGGAAATGCTTCACGCAAACGAGCTCTTATGCGTTTAAATAATATGAAATGGCTCTTTTTTAGTAACAGGAGATTAAAAGAATTTGCCAGTAATTATTTGGAGTACGTAATGAGTACTTTAAAAATTACGGCTAGAAAACCAGAAGTAGAGAAAAGTTACTTACATATTCATATTAGATTACTTGTATTGGTCATCCATAAAATTATCTTCTTTTCAGGTTTGTATAAGGTATATCATATCACCTGATGCAAGTAATCTAAAAGCTAAAATTAATGCCAGCTTTTCTTACGGTATTTGCAATCATGAGTTTTGGAATGTGATTTTCTAATAGTATTTTAATAAGGTAATCTATTTCTTCAATAAGATGTTCTGCGTTGTTACAAACGTATTTGATTCTAAGAATTTGGTTGTGAATGGTATTAAAGATGACTCTTTTGGAAATGTTGGAGTTCCAATTGATAAGTTTAATGGCGCGAAAATTGAAATCTTTTCTCTTATGGAGAATTTTAATATCTTTGAAGTGTAAAATTTGTAAATCATGATAATCAATAACCTTTTGATGTGTGTTTGTATACCAACACACAACAAAACTAATGTAACAGCCCAATAATTTCTGGATATTTCCGACGAAAGTTCAAGAAGTGTGTGAGACTTCCTTGAACCAATCAATGATGCAGGTTTCTGTAGTGCAGTTCCGAATTTTTTTTATTAACAGAGTTGGGAGGAATAGAAAACAGAAGCAAATTTATTCTTTCACTTGCTTAATTTTGTTAAGCTGGAAATGGTTTAATATGGCGATCATCCTGCATAAATTCATTACTTAGATTTTCAGCAAAGTTCGCTACCGAGCAGCTTTTTGCACTGCGGAAGATGCTTTTGTTGCTTTTGTAGAGGCATTAACTTATTGTTTCAGTTCTAAGATTTCTATGAAGAAATTTGTTCCCAAGAAAGTGCGGTGCCCCTGTGATGATTCTTAGGAACATATTTTGGATAACCTTTAATTGCTTAATATGAATTTCGTGGTAATTGCCCATGCACGCGAGGCGTATCTGAAGCTGAGTGTAATAGTGTAAGTGCAGATTCTTCTTTTCATGGTGAGTCAGAAGTACATGATAGAAATCTGATTAAACTTGAAGATAATAACCTTCGCTTTTATGTGCCCTGATAGTTACCAATTATTTATGATAAGCTCCTCCATTTTATGCACTTAATAAGACTTTTCCTTATAAAGGAGCTATTTAGGGTGACTCCGATGCATTTCGTTCATGATGTAGAGGAAATTTCGAGCCGAAAAGGGTAGCACGATTTGTGATTTGTTCAAGCTTTGTGGACTTCTTTATAAGAAAATTTCGGATTTATTTAGATTAATTTTGATCTTTCATAAGTAGCACAAGTTTTAAATGACAGGGATCTTGTTTTGTCTCTTGGTAATTTGATTTGTTGTTCTGTATTTTGCTAAAACTGCTTCGTCGAGGCATAACATGCAAGCAGCATGCTATGATTTTCCCTCAGTTTGAGAAAGTCGGAATCGGAAATTATGTAAAGAATCGAGCCCAAGACTGATACCTGTGGGATACTTGCATTAATCTGATTAGGTGCTGAGAATTTATCTCCTTGCGGTACCACAGAAGTCCTGTTTTGCAGAAAGGATTTTATTAGCAAAATGATTCTACGAGGAAGATTCATACTAATTAACTTCAGACATGATTAAAAGCTTTAAGCACGTGTGGCACGAGGATAGACACACTTAACTTGTTTTGAATTACCGATCATATATATATTCAAAATGTTTTGCTGTAGATTAATCCTTTCGAAAACCCTTGAGCTTCAGAGATAACTTGCAGGTAAGGCTTCATTCTATTGTAAATAATGCTATCTAGCAGCTTTATAAGCACAGAAATGAGACTAATTAGTCTGTAGCTGCTGGAAGAATCCGGCGTATTAAGAGGTTTTACAATCAGGAATACTGGTATTTGCTACTGGAACTAAAGAAATATAAATTCCATAGACATGAATTAAAAATACTGCTGAGGCAGGCGATGTAATTTTTTGCAAAATTATCAGCGTTCTCTTTGTAATTTGATTTAAGCCTGAAACTTTCCTGGGTGATGAGGTCTTGTTGATATGGCTAAATTCAGCAGGGAAGGTGAAACTGATATAATTGCTGGAATGGGTATTGAGCCAGATATTTACTGACACAGAAATTTTTATTTGTATTTGAGTTGCACGAGAACGCGTATGATTGGAATTTCATTCTAACCACACTGCTGAACAAAATTATGGGAGTAAGCAAAAAAGTGAGAAAACCGTCGCGCGATAGCCATGCATGGGCATAAAATGGAAAATACAGTTATAATATAATACAATATTGAAAAATATAAGCAAAAAACAAAATGTATGGGAACTTTAATTCTTTTGAATGGCAGAAAGAACATGGCATGATGCTTCAGGGCAACAATTTGGTTACATGTAAACGACAAAACATTTATTGTCTGAAAATGATACAGGGTGTTTAGTATGGCGTGTAGTCTCCCCGAACTGCTGAGACTCCCCACAACTGTTTGGCATGGATGCTCTGAGGATATCAAAGAGACTTTGGGGGAATACTGTTCCATTCTTGAAGAAAGGCGATCTCCAAAACGTGGAATGTAACAGGAGGCCATGGCCTTGTAGCAACTCGTTGTCCGAGTGTGCGGCAAACATGCTTGATAGGATTGGGATCAGGAAAGCACGTGGGCCATTCCATACGCTCTATTGTTTCAGATTCAAAAAGTTCTTCACAAGACGAGTTTTATGAGGTATGTCATTATCCTGCATTAACAGAAAGGAATTACCAATGGCTGCAGCATAAGGAACACTGAGTCTCAATATCTTGTCTGCATACCTTGGAACAGTCAAAGTGCCATTCTGAATGATATACTGGTCCGTACGTCCGCCTACGCTGATTCCAGCTCATATCATCACACCAACTCGTCTGTAATGTAATCTTTCTTGAAACAATACACGGTTATTTCGAGTGTCCCTTTCTCGCCATACCAAAACACATCTGGTGTCACACTCAAAGCTGAATCCGGACTCATCCGTGAACAATACTTGACTCCAATCATTTTGCATCCAACCTTGATGCTCAGCAACATAATCCTTCGGTCCTCACAGTGTCTTACTATGAAGGGAATACACACCATTGGCCTACGTGCGTACAGACCACCCACGTAAAGCCTAATTCTCATTGTTTGCCTTGAGATGCTTGGTCTTGTTGCCAAAAGAAATTCTCTTTGAATTCGCCTAGCATTGTCTCTTCTGTCTCGAAGAGCTGTTAACCAGATATATCGGTCACCATTCGCTGTGGTACGATGTGGACGATCTTTTTCTGATCAACGTAGAACATGCCTTCTTTCTTGGAATCAAGTCCACAGTCTTGCAATATTACTTTTTGCCACTTCTACAGTGTCCGTTACATTTCTTCGTGTTTGTCCGTGTTCCAATCTGCCAATAGTAAACCAAGCCGTGGATTCGAGGAAATCACTTTGTCGGAAACTTTCCAGTAACCGTTTCTCAAAACAAAAGCCGAAAGGTTGAATTTCAACACGGAGACAAAGAAAAGAGCAGCTTCTACGAATCCCAATTTCTTCACTTATATCCTTTTTCTGGTTTTTGACGTCATGAAGATTGGTTTGCATATGAGGTTTCCTTCTTCTGTTTTCTGACACACATTCGACTATGGAAGTTTTGTTTTACGTTAGTTATCAATACCAATGTTTGCTTAATTTCGTTGAAACCATGTGCTCCCTTAAATTTATAAGCATTGGATTTCGCATCGGTAGACGCCAAAATCCCTTTCTCTGAAGCATCTGGAACGACTGCATATACGAAATTTTGTTAGAATGGATTTCCTTCTCCCATGCCAGGCAGGATGCTAGGGCCTTAATAACAACATACTTAAGTGAAGCATTTAAATTTTCTTAGGTTCTTTTTGCGATTTCATCCACTGTGCGCATTTTCCCCTTAGGACAGGACTGCAACTGCGATAAAAATAGTTAAACATTGACGCTAAACAAAGGGGATGGAAAGTGCATTCAAATAACAGAGCTACTTTTAGTGGCTTCAAAAGTATGATTAGAATATCATTTAACAACTCCTGAAACCAATGAGGTGTGCGCTAACTTGATGGAGTAAAGCACCAAGTAGAAAATTGACTCAAGCGTTCGGCAACCTGTCGATGTGCAAATATTCGGGCGACTTCAAAGTGAAAGAGTTAATTTGTTCAGCAAACATATTAGCTTTCTTCTTGTTTGTACAGGATACCTTGTTGTAACTTCTGATTGGCTGTCTGTACTGTCTATTTGTTTTAATTTTCTTAATTTTGATTCAGGAAGTACAGCCTCAAAAGAGAAATTATCCATCTTGAGTTGTCAGATTTCTGAATTATGCTCGCTAATGAGTATTTTATTTCTCCTCACTTGAGCTTAGTGTCAAGATCCCAAGTCCGATTAAGTTACTTCCTTAGCCTCTTTCTTTCCTTGATAAGATTTATAATGTGGGTGGGAAGTTTTTCGTGGCCGTTATCTGCCTTGATTGTTTTTGTGGAATGCTTCAGGAAATCTTTAGCATTGTTAGTGAAGCTGTTTATTTCTTTATATCAGTGTTACTCGTTATTGCCATTCTGATCATTACTGGAATGGTGTAGACTATATTCCAATATAAATCTAAGTCTGTGATGTTTTGACAGGAGAATCTGGTACCTGATTATCCGGATGAAAGCTCGTCCATCCATCTATGGTAATTGGATTGTTCATGGTACTTAAGAAAAAAACCAGGATGTTATGTCTATGATATTTGTAACTTGTGATATCCGGAACGTGAAGATAAACAGTATTATTGAGAATAAAGTTGTGAATGGTAATACCATTCATGTTTACATTTATATCTCTGTAATCCACAGGTTGTCCGTTAAATTTCCCGCGGGTGTACTTTTGATGCTGGTAGTACACTAGTTCACTGAGGCTAATGTCGAATAAAACATTGTTCGTCGGAGTGTAAAAGGAGCTGAAAATAGTCTTTCCATACATAAATTTTCACACTCCTTCACTCTTTCACATCCCTTCATATTACCGTTTTGAGTAATCCGGAGTTAAAACACGTTTGATGTGTATGGCAACTCCTCCTCTATGGTGTCTTAGTCCAGTGATCTAGTGACGGTCATCTAGTACAATTATGCATTTTTTGAAAATATTGTGTTGCAAAGATTTCAAGATTTTAGTTACCTGATGTCAGAAATTACGTTGTTTCCATTAACATTTAAAACGAAAATAAGTAACGTGCCAGAAAACCTACAAATAGAAGCTAATTAACTTACAGTGTGAGGCAAATCGTTTCGCAGATTTGAAGGCTTCCCTGAAGACACGTAGTCCAGACAGAAAACTGGACGCGAGGAGCCCCCCACATGGCTTACACGGCCTCCGGAATTAAACTCATCGGATTTTCTCTTCTGGGACCAATGAAATCATTGGTGCATGAGACGCCTGTTGGACTTAATGGAAGATTTTGTCGCAAGAGCTTTTGTTGTAAAGGACAAGACAAACACATCAAAAAGTAAAAGCATCATCTTTCAACCACCGGTACTAATTGTACAACGTCACGCTTGGACACTAAATTTGAACATATAGTTTGAGTCTTTCTTTGGTCTGAATGGGATTGTGCGTCTTATTCTTTCTTAAATTTTAATTTTTAATTTTTTATCACTGTTAAAAGTTAAACTTGAGCATTTAAATTTATTCTTTTCTAACACTCTGTGTCGAATCGGGAATTCAGTTGTAATATTTCTCACCATGATGGATATTATTGTCCCACTTATTTTTCTGAAACAGATTGCAAACGCTGTATATAAATATAGATAAACCCTATCCTTTGTTACAGTTCTAAACTACCTAATTTCCAGTTGTCAATAATTTTAGTGAATGCTTTCATTGGGAATCATATTTAAATTCAGATACTCAATTGTCATCCTCTTGCAAATGTAAGAGAAAGAGATCCACATAAAAGAAATAGACATGTAAAAAAATACGCATAAAAGAAAAGCAAACAGCTTTATTTGTAAGCAGAATTTAAATACATAATTTACATAGTTTGACCTTCTTTCTTAGCATAAACTAGTAACAAACTCCTAACAGACGTAGAACGAATTATCACTGTGTCTGAAGCAACATAAGAGTCACGAAAATGTTTAAACAAACTTCTTTTATTAAATCGGACCACGTTCATAAATGCATGACGCATGCTTAAAAAGCGGCCACCACCTGTTACGATGTGACTTACTGTAACAGTCAATTTCAAAAGTTAAACTAAGCCTAATAGTCAAAGACTACATAATTTATTTAACGCGAAATTTTCTCAAAAACTTCTTACTGGAAGAACAATTTTAGTAATGGCACAATAATGCAAGGCCGAAGAATTAAAATTATAACAGAACTAGTGGAAGCTAATAATGTGACCTCGATAAATAAAACTGATCATGAGGCAGAAGCACGCTCTCTCTTACAATTCAAAACTTCGACTCAAATACTCGTAACCTGATTTGCTTTCCAGTGAGGAAACGCAAAGGCGAAGTAATAATAAAGGCTGAAGTTATAAATAATTGATTGTGCAAAATAATAGTAACCTTACACATTATAATTTGTGATTTGAATGAAATCATAAGATTTTTCACATTTTGTGTTCATAACTTAATCACAAAAAGATACACACTGCATTCTTAAAATTCTGCTGGGTCATCGGGTCGCAATTTCTTTCTAATAAAATTTACACTATCCATGTATTACTGTTTTTACATGTGTATAAAATTAAGTGTGTTTTTAAAATTTATATCATATGTTTTAGGATTCTATTTGCAACTAGTGCTAAGAGTGTATTGTGAAAAGCTCATCTAAAATTCTCTTCCCCTAAACTACATTGATTTTGGCATTCATCTAGAATTGAAGTAACATTTTATTCACTTCACATATCTGATTTGAAGTAAAAGCCTCAGCTTGCTTTCACATTAAAAAAGAAGTAAAAAGTCTTGTTCTAAGTAGCGAAAGCAGCCTTCGTTCTGCACTGACGATATGTATTTGCATAAATGGATAAAACTCGTATATTTTCCTTTTTTTTATTCAATCAGATTCTGTAAAGAATCTTCATTCCGCCTATTATGTAGCCCAAGATAGCGGGATAAGTAAAATAATATGAACATGCAAATGGGGTCATTTATTTATTCTCTACTGATGTTCGTCTAAGTACAGGGCCCGACCAAAAGTCCTTATTCGAGATGGAACGAACACCCTCTTTTAACTTCGAACTTGTTGTTTTCATTTTATTATTTTTTCCGATACTTTTTTTTACTTTCGAGCTTTCAGTTCATCCGAAGATTATTCAAGGGAGGGAAAAAAGAAAATCTTTTCATGGAAATCTGATATCCTGCGGCGCGTAATTTTTGCACGAATTAATGTCACACAAGAACAGCTGATGGATGAAACTATGGCAGAAATTACTATCTAAAACTCACCGAGAAAGAAATAAAACTTCTCTTTTTATGACAAGAATGGAGAATAGAATGTTGTAGCACGAATGTTTTATTTTTGCATTGTTTTCAAAACGGCTTTGTTGGATTATAATTTCTTACTGTGACCTTTTTGATAAAAATAAGACGTTTCTTTTTTATTTCGAGCAGTAAAATTTTCATTGCGGGTTGTCTTACACAGATGCATTAAAATACAAACTTCAAATATCTTCTTTTTTATTTTATTCTTTAAACCTAGTCATGCTACAATAAACTGCATGTACTGATGTCTTTATATGTAATAATATTTATAGATTTTTGCTTTTCTTAGCTTCACAGCAAACATTCTGACAGCCAAATTAATCACTTGGAATTCCTTTAATAAGAAATACATGGGAAACATTTCAGTTTAACTTAATGAGAATAATGTCTTTACAAAGTGCATAAGACGGTACATTCTTCATTACCAATGGAAATCAAAACATCACTAATTGTTTTAAGCCGGATAATATTTAAGCCTCTTTATTCGCATGCTAATTTCCATTAGTCAGATTATATTTATAATGCATATCTCGCTAATGAAATTTATGTATTGAGAAGGAAAGACTTTATTTGATGGGAATTACTTAATACTCAACGCTTATTTATTCAGTTAGTAGGTAAATTGGTATCTATTACATCTGGAATTTTTGGCGTATGAAATTATTTAAAACGCGGAACATTGGCAGTATAGGCATCTGCATGCAATTCCTATATTTCCATTGATACATCAATATAACATTTAAATATTCAATGTGTCCTGGAATTTAACACTTTGTCGAAGTTATGGTTTTGCTGCCTTTCTAAGTAAATTAATTTGCTGCATGTTGGACGCTGAACTAATTTAATATTTTTGTAAAAATATGAAATTCAGCTGTCCAGTGTAAGTTGTCTCTATCCGATAATTTTATTAGATGAAATTTATAGAAAGGCATTTTATATAACCCCATAAATACTACTTGAGAAAATGAATTCTGTGATGTCGTTATTTTTTAAAGTATTCTTATTAATTCCTTTAATGCATTTATTAGTTATATTTGTTAGTGATACATCATTGTTAGAATGGATTTTTATCCCTGTCTTTAAGCACTTAACTTTAGCCAATGATATTTTTGAATGACCCTTCCAGTGTGTGGTTTTCTGAAGAAATTTTAATGAAGATTTAGAATCATGAAAATTTAAATTTTGAATTAATCAAAAGAGTCAAAAATGGAATATTAGATTTAGGATTAAGGTTATTTAGGTTATGATAAAAACTCAACAGCTATCTGCCTAAGGGAATAGATACTTTCGTGGATGACGTTTTATGTGGAATTCACGTTTCGTATAGGGAAAATCACGAAAACTCACATGCAGCAAGCCCATTTGTCGGGATTTGTAAAACGTGAGGATAGTAACCCGCTCGGTTGAAAGAAATAGAAAGTAAACTCGTAATGTTCAATGATATCTTCTTTTACAAAGTTCAGGATAAAAAACAGATAACGCAATAATATACTTGAGACCAAATTGTGTGTAATATTTAAGGAGCTAATTTAAGGGCAGCATACATACATTATATAAAAGATGACTGTATGTAAATTCTGTGCGTAGGTTTGAAGCATGAACGGAATTTAATATCATTCACTTTTCTGGCGGCCTTCTAATTACATTTTTATTATTAAGTACTTATTTTACAAGGGTATATAGGCATAGTGTAATTTAATATATTATTATACATAACGAATGATACAAAAACAATTTTATTTTTAATGTACGTTCATACATGACATTAATATGAGTCTGAAGGTTTACTTTGCATTAGTCCTGGAATTCTTGATGGCTCGATTAGTATTGATAGATATTTTGTTATTTTGTATTTTGCTTCAATTAATTCTTTACAAATGCTGTTGTAATTAATAATAAATCTCAATAAATGTATTTATGAAAGCGAATTTTAAAACGTGAGAAATAAAAGTCAAGAGCTTAACTGATTAAAATTCGCATAATAAAAGATTAATTTTACAGAATTTTTGAAATTTTATGAAGAAACAATATTTAAGTTATAAGGTATTTTCTCCCTCTTTCCAGCATTCTTTCGTGGTGTAAGCGTATCACACTTGGCGCGTATTTCCAGAGGTCGAGGTTCGAGCCCCGGTTAGGGCTTTGCCCTTTTTGCCCGTCTCCTGCTCCAAAAAAGAAATCTAATGACTCTACGAATTATATTGCATATGTTGAAATAACTCCTTTTAATATACTGCTGTAACTTTTTAAAATTATATAAAAGATGACTGAAGTTCGTTATTTATAATCTGTAGATATAATAACCAAGAAGAGTGCACTTCTAGACATTTATTAAAACAACTGTCATAACATTCCTTTAAACTACAACGAGAAAAAATGAGTTTTCAGAGCTTAGAATTTAGCAGTGAGTATTGTAAGAAATAGAACCGCTACCAAAGGGAAGAACGTTTATTTTTAAAGATAGATATACTAGCTAGTAATCTCTAAGAAAACGTCTTACTTGTCCCTAAGGCTGAGTAGTCCCATGAGTAACATCTAGGTCAACAACAGCATATGGACTGTATCATCCTGAGGTGAAAAAAGAATCAGAAAGCAGAACGTAATAGAAATGGTTTCGTTCTGGCACTAAAGCTTTTTCCGAAAAGCTTTGTTTTTTATGTTTTTTAAACTTCACATATTTTGGCAATCGGTAGTTTATTCCCGGTTTAAACACAAAGCAGGAGCAGATAAATATTTTGACATAAGCAGAAGATTAAAATATTGACATCATTAGATATTTACTAACGAATTTTGATGCAGTTTAGTAAAACTGATTTTGTCAAACGAGTATACAAATCGGAATGAATAGAAAATGCTCGTAAAGAAGGATGAAATTCTCTACACATTTTCTGTCAATACATACGGTACAATTAAAAGGAAAAAGTAAATAATAGCTGAAGATGAAGCTTTAGTTACATAAAAAATTTTATATATGAAGACGTTTTCTAATGTACTTGAAATTTTCAGTTATAAATGGATGACGTTTTACTTAGTAAATGTAAGTGAATGTCAAAACCGAAGTGAATTGCTTAAACCTAATAAATGAAATATATTAAAAAATAAAATAATGCGCAGGTGTGATTTTGTAATATTCAATCCTGCTTTCAGTAAGAAGCCGAGTAAAAAAGAAAGATTTGTTAGTAGAAACTTCCAGAAATTTATGATATTAAAGGTCAAAGTAAATTAGTCCTCTTCGAATTCAAACAACCAGTAAGTAAGACATATATGTTTTTATTTAAATAAAAAACTAAGCTTTCTGTATTGAAGAACATATTTGTGAATGGCAACTTTAAACGGTCCTTGGAAACATTAAGCCTATTATTTAGAAAGGAATTTAAACTCAGTTCCTTTGCGTATTAATTAAAAGACCGTAATTCCTTATAAAAATAATATATATAATGTAATGTTTTATTAATTGATTTCTTTGTAGTTTTCTTGGATGTGATTAATTTTACGAGCTATGTCGAATATACAAATGCAAAATTTTAAGTAGAAATGTTATTGTTATCAAGACCGAACCATCATATCCTCAGTATAATTAAAACCTACTGAAAGGTGATGGTGTAATTATTATTAATCCTTTACCTATATATTGGATGAGGACAGTTTAATCTAGTAACAATTGTAAATATATAAGAAAATAAACAGTCTAAAATTATAAATAACAAAGAGAAATGTCCCACAAACTATATTGGTATAAGTGAAAAATTAAATTTATAAATAACAAAGAGAAAAGTACCACAAATTATATTAGTATAAGTGAAAATAAGTATAGTATAAGTGAAAAATTACTTTTTATAAGAATGATTTATTGCATTATTTTTCTGCGATATTTCCTTAATAATTTAATGAATAAAAGTTCCTTTAATTAATATTAACCCCAACGAGGCTTAAAAAATGAATTGAAATTAAAAAACGAAGCAAGAACGTTTCTTATAATTGGGTTCTAACTGAAGTCTTTTTATCAATGAGCATGTCAGTCAAAAAAGAAACTGTGTTCATGCTAAATAAATGTTCAGTACCATAATTTCGAAGTTGCAGCAACGCATTCTTATTCTGTCTGTACTTTTCTATTCTTCTCATTTTCGAATTAACTGCTCCAGGTGAAGTTGCAGTTTGATCGTCCAGATAAGTAGTGCTACACGGTTAACCCTTCTGGTTTGAGGATTTTGTCTGTAGTAATATGTGCTGCAAAGTATATTGTTGGGGGTTACAACAAATTGAAGAATTTAATTAATATGAATTTTATCAGAATGTTTACTTGGATTTTGTAATTTATTTCTAAGAAGGGTAAACTATGCGATTGAAAATATATTCATTTTAAAGTTTTTATATAATTACAGATTTTTGACTAAATGGATGAATTCGTATACAGGCAACCTCTTCGTAAAGTTAGGTTACATATATTCTCTGTTTTCCAGACGAACGCTGCTCGGTCTTGTTGATCCGTCGCGCCTATTTCGTGCATTTTAGAAATTAAACTGAAACTTTTGAAATTTATCGTAGTCTCTGAAGTAGGGAAAAGAAGAGATATGTATTCAAGTTTTTTTTTACTTGCGCGTTGTATATCAGGAGAAAAATCTTAGGCTATAAATATTTATTTTAGAAAAAATAGCTATCAAAACAGCTATAATAAATATTATAAGCAATTTACATGTGTTTACGCAATTTAAGCTATATTACTATTTCTCATTTTATTTTGTTGTATATGCATTCATTACATTGACTAGTGAAATTTATTTTTTTTTATCAAATGAAGAATGTTTTTACTATTTACGAGTGTTTAAAGTAAAAGCTTAGAATGAAAAATGATCTAAAATCTTTTTGGCTTGCACTATTTAACTTGAAAAATAAAATAGGTCGAAGAATCATCACTTACAGTAACATCGTATTGATGAAGAAACACAGACAGAGTAAACCTAGTACATTGATTTATTTGGCGTATCCAGATTGGTAAAAATCATAATAGCTTACAATAAAAAATATATAATGATTAAAGCGAGATTACCTATTTATGGCAAAGAATGCGAAGGCTTATTGTATGTGCTGAGCACATTAATAACACTTTTAATTGACTTCTAAGTATATAATTAAATGTAGTCAATAAATCAACTGCAACTGGTAATATGTTCCAATGTTATATTACAAATTATATGCTTTAAAAGTGTCGCAGTTGTGAAGATATTAAAAATGGGGCAACAATACTAATTTTCAGTACTTCTTTGTTATAGCGGCCTCCGGGATTGAATCCTTAATCAACCGAGATATCTAGCCGAAATCTGGCTGCGTGTTCCTATACTTCGCCCACGTGATTGTATGTTAGCACCGGCTGTGTGTTCTTATATTTACCCACGTAATCGTACATAAGCACCCTATTGCATTTTTGCTCTCGCCCGTGTTCTTATATTACTCATTTTTTATGAAGTTTTCGAATTCGCATTGCATATTTAAAAGTATATTCATTGCTTTTTTTAAGAATATGACGTTAACAATCTTTAATTTACCGAGTAATGATGTGAATGCCATATATATTTACTTTCTAGAAAGAGGTCTTTTATCTGACAAACGAAGTATGCAAAAATGGACACAGCATAGAACTTTGTGTTGACGACGAAATCATTTGCTGGTGCAATGTTAAAAATTGCAAAAAGATGAAGGACCTTCGTGTTGGAAACTGGTTCAGCGGTTCCAGAATATGGTTCGTCACTAATATTAGATTTCTGTATTATTGAGCAGACGAGATGACATCCGTGAAATGTTGTAACAAACAGTTTAATATGTGTGAAAGCGCTGAAGTTGACTGGAGCAATTACATACGATGAAATAATAATAATTAGGCTAAAGATACTTAAAAATATTCTTAGGAAACGACATGTGGGCATTTTTTATTTTTACTACTTATTGTGTTGTTTATTTTTCTGTTCGCGATTCACGAGCTTGGCGAAATTATAGCTGAGATCTTGGCGCAAATCTAAAATCGCCAAATATAGTTAGGAGCCGCTATAACACAAGAAGTACCTAATTTTCATTTTCATGCGTTTATACTCCTGCTTTAAATTCTAAATATAGGCTTTATGTACAGTCCACATATTCTAAATTAAATACAAATTTCGTAAAGGTGTTTCAAGTGAAGAAGGTTATTGGAAACTTGAGATATTCCTTTGGTAAAACAATGTTTTGTGGAAGTCCGATAAATTGTATTACTATTGTAAATATTGAGCTCAATATTCCTATTTTCTGGACTTGATGAATAAAATGAAAGTTTCAATTTCCGTTCTTTCCGAGAAGCAGCTTAAAACATTCTAAAATAATTGTTGGAACCACATACATATATTTAGAATATATAGAAATACGAGTAGCTGAAGAAGATAGACCTAGTGTCGCTTTATTTTCTTTTACGTATTTTCAACGCATTTAATACTGACATTAATTCCCTTCCTTCTCTGAAGAGTCTGTTCCTTTAGATAATAATAAATTTCAAAAGACTTTAAAACTACGAATTTATGATACGATACCTGCCTACAGAAATTACCTTGCAATACTTTCTCACTTATTTAGAAAAATGTCAGATCGATAGAGTGGAGTTTCACTCATCCCAAAAGCTTAGAGATTTTTTTCAGTTAAATCTAGATTAACTGTATCGTAATCCAAGTAGAGTTTATCACCTAGCTTCCTGTCTGCAAAGAATTCCAAACCTTGTTATAAAAGCAGCGTTTGAAAAATCACTGGATTTAATGAACTGTAACTAATCCGTTTTAGTAGAGATGAAAGTTTCGGTACCCCTTTTTTCCCCTTTGTGCAAGATTCAAGGCGCAAAGATAAAATCTTAGTAGGATGAAGAACAAGAGCGATAAAATATTCAGAACATAAGCCAATTTTTAGAATTTTGGCAATGTTCCGAATAATTCATTTTTAATTTATGCGTTTCGGAGCACTCTAATGATAGGCTTGTGCGTCAGGATCTAAAAAATGCAATTCATTCAGAATTTCGTAGCAAATAACTTCTATTGTTATTCTACAAAAGTGGTTGCTTATCCTGAACAAAACACAGTTTTGCATCGTAATTTATTAATCATTTTTAGCATAAATCGGGAAGACTGTCAGATGTGTTTTACTACAGCATTTTGTGCGCAAACAATTCAGTTCATCTGTGCCAGTGGTTTCGGAACCGTGACCTTTTCGTCTCTAATTTCTTTTGCTGCAACTAGCGATTTAATTGAAAAGAATAATAACGAATGACACAGGAATATAGCTTTTTACTTCTATTTTGTTTTAAGTTATGCTATTAGAAGCAGTCGTTGTCTGTTTTACAATAAAATATTTGCAGTTGAACCTCAGAATATTTTATTTAAGCAAAGATCAAATTCACTTATGTGATAATTACTACTATTTATTTCATTTTAAAACTGCCTTAGAAAAACGTAATTTTTCAGGAAACTTTTCTCCTATGCCTAAGAAGAGTTATTTAGTTGTTTTAGAAATTATCGCCAATTTAGACACAGATATTTCAAAACCTAAAATATATTTCCTTGTGAAATTTTACTTGCTAAACATTTGAATTTATTTTGAACAAGTCATATAATTTCCTTTTTAAATGTAAAGTACCTGGTATGTATAAAGATGCAAATTCGACCACAGGTTAGTATTACTGATGCCATGATTCTAATTTCAAATGACAACCTTCTCATCTGTTAAGTACAGAAGAATTCTTGCGGTTGCAGCCTTTCATTGCATTATAAATACCTTCAACAATATTCGATTGTGCAGTACTAAATAAAACACTTGATCTCTCCCAGTTAAAATGACTGTTATTTTAATTACGCAAAATTTATTTAACTTAAGCATATTAGGCGTCCATCCCTGTTTTGGCCAAAAATATATTCTACGGAATGAAATCGGAAGCTCTTCCCGTACTAACAATCTTTCCACAGGACGTTCGCAGCAGAGACTTTACGTACCAAACATTCCGGGAAGAATTCGCTATCTCAAATGATCCAGCCTAGTCTATCATTTGAACATTATAAATTTTGTAAAATTTCTTAATTGTTTTCAAATTTTTTCCTTACTGTTTATTTTTTTGTATTGTGTTTCATACTTACTTGCGTAAGCTGTGTGATACTTTATAGGAAATGTTATCGACACATATGTGAAAAATATTAAGTTATTAAATGGTTTAATTCCTAATAATAAAATATGTGATTTCGTGCAACACCCTGTACGTTGGACCGTTAGAGGTTTAGTCAGCTGACATGCATATGTTCCATGTGGATTAGGTACCCTGTTTAAAGTTAAATATAAATTCATTTATATAACGTATTATAAAATCTGTAATAGCATTTGCTGTTAAATTGTCTCTATAGTAAATGTATTTTAAAATTTTGAGGATTTGCGAAATAATTTTTAATAATTATAGGCATATTAGATTAGAGCATAGGTTCCCAACCTTTTTCGAACTGGTGCCCCCTTTTCTAGTGAATATTTCAATACCGCCCCCCTAGAGAAATAAGAGCGTACATAATGCATGGTGAAAAAAAGAATTAAATAAAAAAATTACTAATAGATAGAATGTTGTTGGAATTGAAACGCTACTGAATTTCTTCGTTATTTAAAAAGAAAAATAAAAGTTTTAGCTTACCTGTTATAAGGACAGGCAGGGGTTTTGATGATACGAAATAATCCATAATAAACTATTGCTTTCTAAATAAATAAATTGACAGTTTCAGAGAACACTCAAAAGGCATACTTAATTATTATTAAAAAGTATTTTTATTAAAATTTAAAGGCATCGAATTTCTAACTTAACTAATGAGAAGGCTGAATTTGATGCATTTTAAGAAGCTTGTTAATATCAGGCTCGATTTTACTTAAAAACAATCGTAAATCGCCGCGTTCAGTAACATGGAGCCGATTTCTCTTTTTCGTTACCAATGTTGCTACAGCACTAAATCCACGTTCTGCTAAATATGAAGATGGGAATGCTAGCAGAAATCGTTGCACAATCGACCATAATCTTGGATACAATTGCGAAATCGACTTCTGCAGCCAAAATTCTTGGTAGCCATTCTTGAATTTAATTTTTAATTCCTCATTTGTCGTCAGTTCTATCAGTTCTTCTTCTAACTGAGATGGTCCTGCTGTGTTGACATTGGAAAAAGGATCCAAAACCCAGTCTGGTATGTCCATGTTTAAAATGTCCTCGAATCGTTCCTTGAAGTCATTGTAGAGGTTTTCCAAGTGCTGACAGTAAACAAGCAAGTCGTCGTGCTTGAATGATACTGCTGATAAACATGGGAAGGTATGGAATTCACGTCTGCCTATATTTCTTTTATATAATAGCAGTTTAGACACGAAAGCAGCAATGCTATTTTTAGTCTTAATCAAGTTTAAGTCTTCTCCTTGAAGTTGGAGATTGACATCATTAAACAATTTATAGAGGTCTGCTAAGTACGCAATATCGTTTTTTGATGCGATGAGGTTGTCGCGCAATTCCGTGTCTTTGTTTCCTAGGAACTCTATCACAGATTCAAACAGATTGTAAAATCGAGTCAAACAAGTACCTTTTGAAAGCCAGCGCACCTCTGTGTGAAGCAGCAATCGGTTGAAATCTTCATCATTTGCAATGCAAAGCTGACTAAATAATCTGTCATTCAACGAGTTACTTCTGATTTTATTAACTGCTCTTATAACATATTGCAGTGATGTATGGAGACGTTCGCTCAAATTTTTCGCAACCAAATGCTGTCGATGAATTACGCAATGCACAGCAAGCACGTCCGGAACTTTATTTTTTAAGCATGCTATGAAGCCTTTGTGACGCCCTGTCATAGCCGGTGCGCCATCCGTAGCAACCGACAAAATATTATTAAAAGGAATTTCCTTTTCGTCAAAAAACTTTTGCAGTGTATCAAATATGGTTTCTCCTTTTGTATCTGTTTCCAAATTGGTAGCAAACAACATTTCTTGACATATTTTTTCATCTTTGATAAACCTCACGTACGACAATAACAATGCTTCATTGGTTGGTAAAGTGGACTCATCCAGCTGAATTGAAAATTGACAAGTCTGCAGATAATTGCACAACGATTCTTCAATGTTTTCAGCCATCTCATCAATTCGTCTTTGCACAGAATTATTGCTCAAAGGAATTTTTCGGATAATATCTGTAGCTGGTTTATGGAGCACGGTGGTTATTACTTCTTTAACTGCTGGTAAAATTAAATCTTCCCCAATAGTATGTGGCTTGCCTGTTTTAGCAATCAACAATGAGATATTGTACGAAGCTCGAAGTCCGTCATCGTCTTGTTTAGAAGCTGATGAAAATAATTTTGATATAGTTGGCTGATTTTCAATCTTCTTTTTTATCTCTAGAAAATAGGTCATATCTCTGTCTTTCTTATCCGGATGCATTTTATTAAGATGATCTTGAAGCCTAGAAGGTTTCATCGCTTCATTCGAAAATGTTTTTTGACAAATAAGGCACAATGGAGATGATGGATTTGAGGGATTTTCGATAAATCCGTATTTTATATAATCCGCACTGTACTGCCGCCTCTTCTTTTTTGCTTCCGACATGGGTTTTTCTTTACTTATACTTGATCCAAGTTAAGGGAGCTGCAAGGGATACTGCCGGTTTAAATAATATAAGTTGAAGTAGCAAAATATTAAGGCAACGCCGTTTTCATCGTACGCAGTACATGCTGCGATGAACGATAGATAGTGTGAGCCTGAGTCTGTAGCATTCTGCGGGGCTGTTCTATTTTTAGCTACCTACAATTTTGATCGGGTAAACCACTGGCGACGATTTGTCTACTCCGCCGCCGCTTATTTCGGCGCTCTAATTTTTTCCCGCGTCCAACGTCGCCTACGCACTTTTACAGACTCTCTTAGAATACAGTTTAGTTGGAGATCTCGCTATCGTTGCCGCTTGTAAGTGGCATTTTTTAGTCCCAGTGACATTTTTTGTAAATGTTACGGCCAAAGCCCGAAATCGGCCAATTCGCATTTTGGCCAACGTTGCTGTAAACTTACCGGCGAATGTCCAATCTTTTTGTTGATTTCTGGCTTTGACCGGCCAATTTGGGAAAAAAGAAATCAAGGGCAGATGGTTTTACACACTGTTAAAAATGAAGTATTTAAAAATGAGTACTTCTGTGAGTTCAACGAGTAGAAACTATTCAGTGAACGCATATGCTGTAACAATGTGATAGTGTGAAGATTAGATTTGCGCCCTTCAAAATGACGAATTATATCTTAAGCAAATGCGTTGCGTATCGAGTATGAATACAGAGGCAAATTGAGTACTCAATTTGTCAACTACCTTTAAGGGTGATCCTTAGTCTTTTTCTGCTCCATAGACTCAATCTACCATTATCACATCAGGCTTTGGCCAAGAATTCCCAGCCACTTCGCGAAATGGCCGGCCAAAGTATAAAATACAATATTAATTGCAAGTATTTCGGACTTTGGCCAAACCTCCTGGCCAAAACGCGAACTGGCCGAACTTCGGGCTTTGGACGTAACATAAATATGTACATAAAGACAATAAAGATATATTTTTGCACTGAATGCTTTTCCTTCTGATATTATGAACTCCGGTTCTACTGCTCCTTTCACTAAAATGGTGACCCTTTCAACAAAAGTCAACAGTTTTCTGCGACTTTTCGGAGTGCATCTCGCCAAATTGGCAAGACAGGTTGCTAGTCTTAGCACATGCAGCCCCAGAATCGTACATACTAGAGAGGTATGTCTTTCTCTGAACAGTGAAGTCTCATATCGAAATATGTGAATTTTCGCACACGTGATAGAAATGAATTATCACCGTGATTTTAAAGTCTTTTTCAGACTATATTTGGCTAATCTTCCAACGCCCCTCTGTGCCATATCAACGCCCCCTAATTTTCTCTGGGTTTTTTGCCGCCCCGCTGAAAGCCTGAAACGCCCACAAGGGGGCGTTATCGCCCACGTTGGGAACCTATGGATTAGAGCATAAAGATGACGTGTTATTACCCCCATTTTTCTCTTTTTCCTTTACTCAAAATTCTGAAGATCGTTTCGTTTATAGAACAACATGCGCCAAATAATTTTTTCCAGAAACATATATGCGACAACTTGACACTTTCAATGGAAAACAAACTTTCGTTTTCAGCTTATA
This sequence comes from Stegodyphus mimosarum, assembly GCA_000611955.2. Lineage (NCBI taxonomy): Eukaryota > Metazoa > Arthropoda > Arachnida > Araneae > Eresidae > Stegodyphus > Stegodyphus mimosarum. Next base: position 136,580 of record KK118778.1, on the reverse strand, counting down.
CTGAATGGGAAAATATGTTTCATAGCATAAGAAATATATCTATTAATTCAACTGTTTGAGTAAACAAAGAACGAAATAGAAAAACGCACTTTAAGTTAATTTTTATTGACAATATTTATTTTGAAAACGAGAATACTACTATAAGTGATAAGAATACATTTAGTTTCAAAACGAGCAAAGTTCGTTTCGAATTTCATAGAGAGCAAGGAGTTTCATGTAAGCAACGTTTGCACATATACCATTTTACAGAAACTTATTTAGTGCGTGTTATTTCGTAGTGGCAAAGTTCCCTTTCCTACCAAATTACTGCACTTTAAATAGCTTGAAATTTCAACCATCGGAGCTCAAGGAAATTTTACCTTTACATAAAAGCTATCACTTTCTTTATCCAAATTACTTTCAATTAACTTTTCTGAATGGATAAAAGGCCATTATCCTATTTTTTCCTCTCAGAAACAGAAAATGAATTCCAAAACAAAGAACCTAACCAGGAAATGTAATTAGTTTCCATCAATGTCAATGTGTTTAGCAAATAATGTAAATCAAATTTAGAAAGGACGCCAGACATAATATTACAATGCTACTAATTCACATAATAATTAGAAATAATCTAACGCTTCTGATAAGAGAGAAATACCTGTCATTATAAATCTAATTTGGAATTCGTTCACTTCATTTTTCATAGAACTCTAAATTCAAAGCAAGCATAAAAGATGTTTTAAGATCTATTTTCGTAAAGGTAAATTCAAGCTAAAGGTGCAAACCCAAACAGTTAAATAATACAAATATATTCACGTATAGAAAACCGTTATAATTTGTAAATAATTATTCAAAAATTTTAAAATGAGTAAGGTAAAGCAAAATAGAAATGAAAATAGAAAAGGTTTAGAAGCAAAATCTTCAGTTAAAACGCTTCTGAGATTTTTTTATTTTATTTTCTGACAGAGTTTGGAAATAAGTAGAAGGAATTTATATCGTGGAATGTGTTGGCATAAAAGGTAGCGAAAAGTTGTGACCAAAATTACTTTTTCAGAGACTATCCGTAAAAGGAATACAGAAAAAGATTCCGGCAAGTAAAACTAACAACGCTTCAAGAAAGTTTATATATGCTCAAATATAGAACTCTCTCTATATAGAGAGAAAGAGACAGCTATATCCCATTTTGAATTTTTTTTATTGGCTGGGCCCTTTATTTAATAGCCATTAGCCTTCAGCCGCTACAAGGGCCGGAAGAGGCAGCTATTTTATTATGGAAGCACCTAATAGGCGGCCACCGTTGCCTCCTATGAAGGGACGGACGGCTACAATCATGTCTTCTCCGAGATTCGAACCCGGGCCCATCCCTAGAGCAATCAGGGTCACTAACCACTATACTGGCTGGGCCGCATTTTGATTTTTATAATTTTTGCAGTTTTAACAATTGCAATATATATTTGCTCAATTTCCTTTGCCTGTGTAATATCGTGAATTTTGTGTACACAGTATTATCTGGAGAAGCTGTGACAGAAGTCAGATGGTTTAAAATTTAAGTTAAATAACTTAAATTTTAAACCATCTGACTAGCAAATGACACATTAATTGTGACTGTACTTGTTTATAGATATTGCGTTGTGAGTAATGTCTTTCCGGGACCGAGCTGTGAAAAGGATCGGGCAAAAAGAAAATGAAAGGCACTTCACTAAAATATACATAACATTAATTCAAACTAATACCATGTTTACTTAGTCTTCTCATGTCAAAAGGAATTTCACATTATTATTTCTCCAAAAGATTATCTATTATACTATCATACTTAATTTCATTAAATTTTTGGTATCAAATTACAAACATAACATACTTAGATACTACACTGCTGACCACCCAAATTGCAATACCAAGAAAGAAAAGAGATATTACAACAAAATTTATTTAGTACATCACATATTGACCAAGTATCAAATGATTAAATTTATAGACTTCTGTGAAGTGCGGTTCCTTCCAGAATCACCCAGTAGCCGCCATTGTTGGAGATCACGGCTGCCACACGCCTCGGCATTGATTCGAAGAGACTTTGGACGTGTTCTTAGGGTACAGCAGACCAAGCAGCTTCCACACGTTGCCAAAGTTGATCTGGTGTGGTAGCTTGGGATGCAATCTGGGTCAATCTTTCAGGGTGTTGCATTTACGGTGCCAGCAATGTATTGCAATACAAGCTATTAAATAACTGAAAAAAGGAAACAGGTACGATTCCTCCTTTGCTTCAAACACTAATTTAACAGCTGGACGAATATTTATTTCATAAAAATTTACCTTATTAATCAGGAGGAGCTTTCAGCCGAAATTTACGTAACTTACAAGGATAAAGAAATAAGCGAAAATTCCATAGTGTAATAATTAAAGTCTGCCCGGCATAGAGCTTTTCAAAATTATTGGTCATACTAGTTTTAAAATCCGTATGCCCAACAGATCTATTTTCACTCCAGTACTCAGAAAAAAAACTAATTTAAGACTTAACTGTTTGACGACTTTTTCCATTCCTTCGCGCCCCACTGGAGATTTGTAGTTAGGCCATGTCGACAACTAAATCCAGAAATCTACGCAAATCCTTGTGTCATGAAGAGGAAGGATCACGAAAGGTCGCAGTGAAAAACACCTTGAGTCTGCTATAATATCAGGATGCAATTGGCGGCAACCTCGTCATAGCTAGCAAGCTGGTGAAAACTGTCCTGGGTTCGTTGGAGCTTATGCTGACTCATATCAAACTCCGTTCAAACGGGAAATCAGCCAACGACAACTCGAACTGCTCATGGACGTAACAGGAACCAAGCCTAAAGGCCCACTGATTGACAATTAAAAAAGGAAGAAGAAGACCCCTTTCCGACAGGTCAACACATCAGGAAGTCAAGTCTACGAATTCTACACCATTTTCGATGATAGCGTCAAAATCCCATTGTTTCCTTATTTTAAGTGGAAAACCAAGTCGGGAGCATAGTTATGGATCCCCGCCTTCTTAGCCTTCGCAGCTCATCTTCTAGACAACCATCACTTATCACGACCCAAGCAAAAGTGATCTTTATAGAAAATCCTCCTTCACTTCTTTCAAAAACAAGGCTACCATGAAGGCTGCATTTTTCACCCTGAAAGACCAGAAAATGTATACTGCACATGCGCCACTTCTCTAAAGCGGCCAAACGGCTAGACACTTAGATCGCCAATTAAAGGATATCCACTGCAAGTGAAATGACAACCTTTGGGACCTCGTCACGTACTTGACTCAGGAGAATTCCTGGGAAGTACTGACTAGGATCTGTACTTAAGCAGTCTCAACCACGGAGGTATAATTTGACTTCACAGGACTAGAACCCGAGTTTATTCTTAGGGTGGTTTAGGCTTGGCAGGGACCGTACTGGTGCTGTCGTGTCTGTTCCTCTGTCTGTGGTGGAGCTATATTGTTGCTTTCGTTGGTGGTCCGAGGGGAAACGCCCCTATTGGTGGAGTCGGGTGATGCCGCATGACGTTGCATCCCGACTTAGTGGGGCTCGTCAGCTTCACCGGTTGGATCGCGGCCCCGAGGATTGCCTCTGGGGGCCAGGATGTTATTCTATGTAAGGCGGTCCTTGAGAATGCCAGGTAATAGAATCCTGGTTTTCCGGTGTAACTGTCCTAAAGGGCATTGAAAGAATTATTGTTTTCTGTAGTACTGTGTATATTTTGAATTTCCACTGTCCTCAACAATCATCAGATCTTACTTTTTTGTTGAATACCTTAAAGTAGCATTTAATTGTGCTCTGATGAAATAACGAATAGTTCTTTTATTATTTAGGGTATGTATTGTATAATAAATATTGTATTTCTGTGAGAGCTTTAATTAGTCATTAAATTAATCTGATAGTTAACTTTCATGTTCACATTCATTTAGTTAATTTAACAATAAATAATACTATTATTTCTTACCTAATGACCATTTTATTGCATTTATATAACAGGAAGTAGAGAATGGCACTATATATTGCTTAATGACTTTAACACACAACCGCACTGTTTCGAAACGCTGTCAAGACCGCTTAAATTGTGACTTCTTTTGATCGATTAGAAGATGAATTCATATGGTGTATTTAATTTCTTTTTCTTTAAATGTGCAACAGTCAAGTTTTTTCAGATGTAAGTGCATCACGATATTCCTCGTTACATACATAGAGCTTTAGTAAAGCACACAGTGTTTTATAAGTTTGTTATCGAACGTTGGCTTCAAAAAATGAGTTTTGTCACAAAGTGCTCTTCATTATACATACTGTGCTACCGTCAAGTTTTCGTGTCACGTGTTAGTACATAAAAGTGTTCTTCATTACATACAAAGCGCAATAATTACGTGTACAGTGTTTTTCTACGTATTGTTTTCGAACATTGTTAGCTACTGCAATGTTACTTGTGCTTTGAATTGTGATGACTTGTGTATCTTGTATCTGACACAACTTTAACAAGTGCAACAGTAATGTCTCTTCAAATGCTGCTTCAAAAGTTCGCTTCATTGTATATTAAACGCTAGAGTTCAGTGCTAAGTGTTTCTTCTCTTCTTCATGGATAAGTTTAAAATAGTGTTTGTTCTTACCACCCTTTTCTAAGGTTTGCATAAAACCAGCAAACAGTTTTTATCTGCGATTCAGCAATTTTTCTACTAGAAATTATAACTATAAAAAACCTGAGTAGATTGTAATCTTGCTGCACTCAAAGTATATTAAATGACTTGGAATTAAAATAGTTCTTTTGCATGAGTAATAAAGACATTATGAACGAATCTATGAATGCCTTAACGGAAAGATTTTGATATGGTATACTTTTCTTCTGTTTTTCACGTTGATCTTCTTTGTTAAAACCAGACCTAGCTTGAACTCAGTAGTCAGGACTTTAGGCCTCAATGACTAATAGTTCTTTGACTTTGGGTATTAAATTTTAAGAAAGTTGAAAAACTGCACATATGTTACATATTGCACTATTGTATTATTATTTGTGTACCTGGCCCTGTTTGCCAATGTAAATTATTTTGATCATTGTAAATAAATGCCGTTGATTCTGTCAGTCCGCCTTGGTTGGGTGAATCTGATAGTAGATGGCTTCTGGAGGCTGGATCAATATCGTGTATGGCGATCCTTTGGATCTCCAGGAATACTTCAGGAATACTCCAGGAATACTTCTTCAGATATTCCAGGATTGTCAGATAACGGTGCTGCGGTTCTCAGGTGAATCTGTCCTAAAGGGTAACCGAAACAAAGCAATTTCTTTCTAGACACTTCTCCGGAAGTAGCGCCCCCTTGAGCGAGAGAATGACTAAGCAAAATTTGTTCTCTTTCCTTCATTCTTTCACAAAAACACAGAAATCTTGAGTAAATTCAAAGAAAAGAAAAAAATGATAAAAATTCATTGAAGCATCTATTTTCTCCCCAAATTAAAGAATTTACATAACTGAATATTGAATGAATCATAAATAATAAAATATTAAATTACTGTTTCAAAGAATTAAATAAAAATTAAGATTTTCCTAAATAAGAAAAATAATTAAATTGATCTAGTTCATAACCGAAAATTCAAACTATTATCAACATAACACCTGTTTATTTATGGATGGATGTCTGAGTGGATGGATGGAGGGGCGGACCGACGGTCCCAAGGGACGGGATGGATGGCTACAGCTAAATGTAGATTGACATAGATAGATAGATGTAAATAGGCAGTTGCCGATAGATGTAGATAGATATAGATAAATACAGGTAGACAGATATAGATACATAGTTACAGATAGATGTAAATAAATAGAGATAGATAGATAAAATTTCACATATATTAGCTTATCCCAGTCTTGACTCTTCCAAGAAAGTATAAAGAAGATGGAATTATTTTTAACAATACAGGAACATTAAATATGGCCTAAAACGTCCTCCACGGGGATTTGCCTCCCTTTCCGTGTAGTGCATAATGGTTGAGTACGTAATAAATAATAATAATAATACTTATGTGTACATCAGAAAATGCATTATATCGTGTTGTGTTCTACTACAGAAATGTTTAACAGCGGCAAGATTTTAATCTTCTTTTCTGTGTGTAGAAAAGGCAAAAAATAAAAATGATTTTGAAGATGTTTTAACGTCCATAGATAATTAGTGACCCTTACCGTATCATTAATTTAACTATTGTTTACGTTTGATAAGGCCCTTAATTATCACCAGATACCCTTTATTTCAAAGCATAATATACTTTTATATAAACATGGCATTTAGAATAAACACATTTTTAAAAACCAAATTGTGATTTGTCAATACCTAAATTCTAATTTTACACTAGCTTCGGTAACTTTTTAGTTTTCTTAGTTTAGAAATCGAGCATAAATTAGATTGGTTGGTTATTTAAGTATTATGGCAAAGCAAATGAGACTATCTGTCTCACGGAAGAAATATCTTCACAGAGAGCGTTTCTAAGGAAAAGGGACTCATATTCACGTTGCACATGGGAAAACTTATAAAAATAATGCTGTCAGCTCGTACGCCTGGTAGGTTTCAGGGACAAATTATTAGAAGATTTTAAATGCACAACCACTAGTGGGACTGCTTAAATTAAGATCCAAGTTATTAGATTTGTAAAGTATCTTATGTAAATTAATCAGTTTTTATTATTTAAGTCTTAACCATGACTTCCTCTCTCCGCTTTTTTTACTAGAATGCAAATTAGATTTTGTGTATTTAACGTGAGGCTTCTGAATCGTTAGTTGACGAAGCTTCTGGCAGTCGAATTTTACTGTTAGTATTTTTAGCCAGTTCTGTTTAAAAATTATAGTCCGGCTTTAGCATTTTTGCTAGTTGATGCTTTAATTATGCGCCGGTAAAATATATGAGCCAGTTTATCATATTTAATGTGGAGTCTTAGGCGACGTTATGGACTTGTTATTCAATTGTCTGTTCTGTTAATTCGAAATATACAGAAATTGTGGTTATTTCGTTTGTACACTAGTTTTGCCTTTATCTTCAAACTGAGAGTAAAATAAAAAGGTTATTTAAAGCTTCTTCTGTATTTTGTGAATTGTCCAAGACGTACCGATAACTCGCTTATCTGTCGAGTAGGGTCTTCAGAATTTTACTCTAGATTACGGCTATAATAACAATCCTACAGATTCTAGTTTACTGTTTGATTTGCAAATATTTAAATTATTATTATATTCTCAGTCATAAACAGCAGAGTTTCATTAATGCTTTAGCTTTTAAACTACCAAGCCGCAGCGCAGATGAACGTTCAGTTACATTTGCTATTATTGTATTCAGCTGGTGCTCTTGTATTTTAAGCCTAAGACGGGAGAAAGATTGAAAGAAGTATGGTGATTTAAATAAGATAAGCTGGGTCATATATTTTACCAGCGCGTATTTAAAGCATCGGGTAACAAGAATGCTAAAGCCGGAATATAATTTTTGAACTGAACTGGTTAAAAATAATAGCTCTCTCAGAAGTCCAGAAGCTCTTTCAACTAAAGATCCAAAATCCTCAGCTTAAATGCACACAAAGCTAAGTCGCAGAAAACAACCTGTTTTAAAAATTGTAAGGTGCATTTTAATTTTTAAACCCTTTCCTTTCAATTTCTTGTTTCCCACTGACAACTTCCTACCAGAATGAATTTTTAGAACTGCGTTGAATGCAAATGAGTTACGAGCAGTTATTTATTCGAAGTTCAACTGACTGCGATACAGAGTGCTAGGAGTCCTTACCGGCGCGTGTTTGCCTTCTGGCTAATTCATTATTAAAGCTGTTACGCTAGGTTGTATTATAGTGCCTACTGATACTCGCCGGCTAGTTTAATATAAGGGCCAACTACGTTAGATAATTGTGTCTAGCTTCGTCTATTTTAGTTAATATGATATTTATTTCTTATTCTGAGTCAAAATCCGAGTAGAGGCTTTCCTGCAAGCCCAAGAAGGGGTAGACTGTATTAATTATTTGAGTGAATAATAGGGTAATGTAACCTTTTTTGAGTCTACGTTTTAGTTTCTGAATTCAGCGATATCTCGCTACTTAGTTCATTAGGTTCCTCAATGTTTTATCATGGACAAAGGGCGAGGAACATTGTGATGTTCACAATGTGAGTACGGTATATAGTGAATAAAAAGAAAGAACGTTTTCAGATATATCTGCAGAATAAGAAATTAAGACATTAAGGAAAGACCTTAAGGTTTCCTTGAAGCAGTAAGTTATTAAGAAAATAAAATATTTTTTAAATTTATTTTTGTGTATTTGCAGAAAATTTATTATTTTTTGTGTTATGCTATTTGATATTTGCGATTTAAAAAATGAAAAATTTGAAATTATTCGGAAGTAGGGACAATATTTTAACAAACTAAATATAGAACGATAAAATTTGTAAAGCAATGGCCCAGTGATGAAATTGCTTGTATGCATGTCATTCTAAATTAAAATGTCGATAATTCAACTTTCCCATTTTTGCATTGTTTCTAAACGACCCATTGAAAAACATATTACCACGTGCTTTACGGTATTTTGTCTTTAAAGCAAAATGTAGCTTTGAACGTTACCAGGATGAATAAGGGGTAACGAAACATTCTTCCGGCAAAAATGCTATTCAAATAAATAAAATAAAAAAGACAGTTATATGAATAAACAACTTTAAGATACGCAATGCGAATGAGTAAATAGAAATTATTAAAATAACTATTTGAAGAACTGTAATTCAACAACGCAACTGAAATAATTCAAATAAAATTCTCAAAAGCAAGAAAAAATGTGCAAAAACAGCAACTGTGATTAAAAAATGTAATTATGAAGTGAAAATGTAACTAAATTGAAGTTTCAGATTTTAACGGTGGCCCAAAATTGTTTTTAAATTTTTTTTACGCTGTCGCCGAGATCGCAGTCTAAAGGTCTATTCTTACACTCATTCTTGCTGATCCATCTTTTCTTGTCCTTTTTGTTTTATTATTAAGCTTTGTTTTCATCGCAATTACGCCACACATACTTCAACAAGAAAATACAAAATTTCTAAAAGCTGCATAGCAACATATATTTAAAATTCCCCATGCAATATTTTGTCATGCCTTTTTATGTTTTTTCTAGTCTTTTCTCAATTCATCATATCAATGTTCAACTTTCTTAATAAGATGGCATACAAAAAGATTTTATTGTCTTTTTATTAGCAACTTTTTATGCGTTAAAATTATTTATTAAATATCACGTTCTTCCCACTTAGGCCACATAAAATTCAATTCAATGGCAAAATCACAAATATTTAAATTCAGCATATTTTTAGAATTTCCAATTGAGGATTAGAGTATATTTCTAATAGAGTGACAGAGTATTAGAGATTACCTTATATATTTTTATATTCACTATATTATTTCTTAAAAACCTAAACGCTTACATGGCCAACCACCTAAAGTAGTTATAATAAAAAAGAAATATATCTATATCAAAATTAAGAAATATCAAAATCATATATATATCATGATTTTGAAGCGCAGTCGCGATCCGGGTACTTTAAAAGCTGGCAGTCGTGGTGATGGCAGAGTGGCAGGACGTGAGGAAGAACTTGATACGAAAATCAGGTTCAGCCAATTATCATCTTTACTTCCAGATTTACAGGCACACTACAATAATTCCTCGTAGACAATATGCTCTTTAACAGTAACAATTACGATAATTTCTAATATACAGAGGTTAACAGGGCGACATCATTTTAGACGAACAAGCAGAACATAGAAGATACGTTAGCAATCCCAGAAGCTAGGGAAAGGAATGAAGAAGAATATAGACGAATTAACTGGCCAGCGGTATTTATACTAGATAGATGCAATTGTAGAGACAAGCTATGAGTGTTTAATATCAGTTTTAGTTGCCTTTTCAAGTAGCGTTATATAACGTAGAAAGATCTCGAATTTCGGAGAACAGATGAATTTAGGGGGAAAGCACCAAATCTAGAATCGTTAATTTTGAGGTCACCAATTATTTTTAAAGCAGCTATCGTATTGTGTTAAATCTTACATATATGCATATATATATACAATGATTTCAATGAGTCCAGCTAGTTTTAGTGGTTTTAATTTTAAAATTAGTTTTTTAACTAGCTACGTGAGTTCCGCTAATTTCAGAACTGCATTTATTGCTTTTTAATCGCTTAGTTTATCATTCAATAATCTTATAGAAAGTATCTTAGGCTTTAGTGAACGGCAATATGCTAGCGCATGGAAGATAAAGTACTTCATTTCCAGCAGCGCCAATACATTGCTTTCACATTGCCCAGTCTTTTAATTAAAACTTAAAGATTAATATCTTACATTTTCCCTCCAACAGTTTCGGGAGCTGCCGATAAAAATGCTTCATTTTAAGCAGTGTCGTTGAGTTTGTTAGTAAAAATTCATTAAAATTTTACAAAATATGTAAAAATAATAAAACAAAAATTTCTATATTCAAAATTCGGGCTTCCAGCTGCACATGTTTTTGTGCAGGACTATGCTATTAAAAATTTGATGGCTCGAGGCACAGTCACTTTTTCACAGTGCGAGGAACGCACATACATGCATGCAGATTCTTCACTATTTATTTTTATAACAGGGTGATACATTATACATGGCGATAATTTATATAGAGTGATAAATTTTGGATGCAAAAATTTGAAAAGTGATACGTCATCTATAGTAAACCAACACATTTCGAGACTAATAGATTTTTTTGAGCTAAAAAATAATACTTTTTTTCCGCTCTGGCAGAATGAAAACTTAAAAGTTCGCCAAGTGAATAATTATTCTTTGCACAAAGTATAAAAATTGCGTCAGGATACATTTCTGAATTACTGATTAAATTTCACACTAATTTTTACAAAAAAAATTAAGCATAATTTCATTCGTAGAATCGTTGTAGGAAAACAAAAACTGGCATGTGTTTTCAGAAAAAATTCGATTTTGTGTCAATATACGCATGTTAGGACAAAGCTATATATAAATTTAATATATATCATAAGTTGAGCTTTCGAGGCATGAAACCTGAAGCTGAATTTTGTCAATGGACACAGTAGAATGGGAGATCTAGACCTGTTATTACCTTTTTTTTAGACTGAGTGAAATACGCATCGTTACATTTATCCTTTCTGTGTGTTATATGTGATAGCTTTTTGTCTCCTAACGTGACATCTGTGCATCATCTGTAACTAAAGTACCATTTCGCGCCCCAGCATTCTTTTAACTGCACGCTTTGGACAGTTTCCATTCGAATACTCGAGATGATTTAATCTTTTCGCATTCATTTTGCCTCCATATTATACATATCTCAGATTCCTAATATCTGCATCATACAGCATCTTTAACGTCTATACCTGCCTCATAATTAATTTTAAGTCATAAGTTTAGAATATCGAGTTTTGTGTTTTATATGCATGTGGGTGTATATTTGCGCTTGCGATAGTTCAGTCTACCTACACATGTATAAACTGCATGTAATATTATTTAGCAAATATTATGTCTTCTCATCTGCACCGTATCATAAAAAAATACTGAATTGCTTTCGTTATGCATGTTTATGCTTATGTGCCTATACGTGATTTATGCTATATATATTCATAAGGTTTTTGTGTGCTTTGTTTTATGTGCTTGAGTAATTGTATTCCTTTATATGCGTTTTATGCGCCAAAGGAGATTTATACGTTTATATGTGTTTTATATATTTTTAAGTGTTTGTGCATATATATGAATAATTTCTGATCAAATGCGACGTTAGTATCATCAGTATGGTCTCCAAAACACCAAATTTAATTGATTCAACAGCCCTTGTAGCCGTCAGATGTCCCCGTCTTCTGTCATCTGTCACCTCCATATGAATACTGATAATGGCATGCAACTAGCTACTCATAGTCTTACAGAAGAAGTAATTCTTCGTGTTGCTTACGTAATAAATATACCTGAATAAGAAAATGCAAGTGCACCCTGAATTGTAAACATAATACGTACTACAATAACATTTCCAAAAGAATATTTCGAAAAACGTGAAAAATTTTGAATTAAACAAATCTATGTTTGTCAAATGTTTTAATTTTAAATTTTTACTGTAAAATTTGGCATTAAAAAATATTTCTTTATCTATTATGATAAACGTTTTCATAGCAATTGGCTCAAAGATTCAACTAACTGATGATATTTAATAAAAATTCCCCATATTATAATGCCTTTCGAAGAGTTTTTCTGATTTAATTTCTGAAGTTTCTGATTTAATTTTGTAGTACAATTACTTTCTTATAAGTCATAAATGCATTAGCATATACATAATAACATGTTAAAAAGAAAACTTTCGAAAATTACTTTCGCATTTACCTCAGTGAACAGACACATTTTTAATTAGGCTAAATTCCCCTGATTATAACATAAACCATAGAATTGTATGGCTAGTACATTAAGTATTGTATAAAACCTATTTTAGTGAAAGTATATTTGGTGAAAACACGGGGATAACATGTTTGAACTAAATGAATTTAAGCAAAATCTTTCTATATTAAGAATTTTTTTCGAAAGAGTGACTCATTGATAAATTTGTCAAATTGTTTATTTTAAAAATATTATATGTGTCCCGTTATCTGTGACAAGAAAATAATTAGAAGTATTTTCACCGAAGTTTGTGGTCGACAAACATTATTTTAATTTATTTAAGTTCTATTTCTACCTTGACTGCTTGGTAAAATGCCAATGAATAAGTCATGAGTAATGAAAAATATCCAGATTACGGAAATAGATCCGAAATAGTTCAAGTACTTGCTTTCACTCTTATGTTTTTAAAAATAAATGGGAGTCCTTTTAGCTGATAATATTTTCATACAAAATGTGGACAACACCCTCTAAGAGCATGTTTCTGTTCTCCATTTATATTATAATAATTTTCTACCTTTTCAGTAACTGAAAACAATTCAATCACTCATGTGATATTAACTCTCTAAAGCATTATATCATAACCGTCTTGAAAGAAAATATCATACTTTGTTATTATGTTCGTTTTTTAATAAAACCTTGATCACTGAAACGTCTGCTTTATCTTTTACGCTTGTTGCTACTGTTAACGTTTCACTGCTCGAAGCTTGAAAGTTGTCAACCTCTAGCTCATATTACCATATATTAGTTAGGAAATGTGAATATCATGTAGCATAAAAACTAAATTTTAATGAATAGAAATCCGATTTTCCGATATGGGAGTAATTTATGTTAATGTGCAACGAAGCCTGGAATTAACAACTTCTAACAAACTGAGATGAACAGTAAATATTTAGATGACGTGCATTTCAGTATGAACTAATAAACTCCGAATGAATCTGAATAATTTTCATAATTAAAACGTCAGAATGGCGAGGAGTATTTTACGCAACATATAAAGAACTTATTACGAATGACACTTCTTCTTGTGACACCTAGAAGCAGAATTTGTAAATGGACTAACCCTACAGCAACTACCTAGTAGAGCCATTACAGATTTTAGAGGTCAGGAAACACCGAACAAATGATTGTAAATGGACTAACCTTACAGCAACTACCTAGTAGAGTCAATAGCTATTTTAGAGGTCAGGAAAACGAAGAAATGAGCAATATCCTTGCTGCGATTCGAGCTCCAAACTTTCCGATTCCTAGCCGGGCGGGCTTCCAGTTACACCATGAAGGCACGCGATAAGAAGGGAGATAATACCTTACACTCTCTCTGGAATCGAGGCTGTTATCTATTTCTTAAACTGTTGCAGGTATCTAACTAAAATGTTCAGTACGTATGAAACAAAAGCAGTTTCACTTTTTTTTTTTTTTTTTTTTTTTACGAAAACGGATGTATGTTAAAACTCAGCTTCATGCATTTTGCACATAGGCAGTCAAATTGCAGAATTTAGGTCAAGTAAAATGTCAAAGAAGGTAACTTCAACCCACGGCTCTAATTCTAAGATACTCGTAAGAAGGTTGTATTCCAAAAAAGGATTCTCTTCAGTAAATAATCTACTTCCTTTTTGAATACCGAAGTTCACAGACAAAAATCAGAGATAACAGCGTGATTTAAATTCATAATAGGTGCATTCCAAGACTTAACTTTCAACTATTCAGTAATTCAGCTCCAGCTAACATAGTCTATAACCAAGCGCAGTAACAATTCTAAACGTCATTAACAAATAAGAAAGACCAGCTATGGCTAAGCTATAATTTTCGGCGGCGGATTGCCACCCACAGCTCTTTCTCTAAGCTACAAATTTGCCCATTATTTAACCTCAACTTAATTTACTTTCTAGTGACTGCTGATGCAGAAACTAGAAAATAAGGAGAATTAATATAAAAATAATGTGTTAGTTAAAAAAAGTTACGGTCGCCCACCCAGGTAATTTCGAAGTAAAACGTATTTAACAAACTAGAATTGTGAAATCTGAATCTCTTCTTACGGCTCCAAGCTTTACAATAAAATTTCAGAAATTTAATTCCAAATTTATATTTCTTCTGTTCTTTCTGCTTGTAGTGCTGAGTAGAACATAATTAAAATCATTTCTTCCCAGTTCCATACTTTTCACACATATAATTTATTTTGACTGAAAATCAGTTTTAATTATATCTATTGTACAGCTAAGTTGCAAGGAAATAATTTATCTGTTTAACTTTGTGTGTACCCTTGTACAGCAGGCTACATATACCTCCTAACACAAATGATGAGAGTTAGTTCTCTGTATTATATATATGCACTTGCATACATGAGTTAAATCCGCTATTCTAAACACATATTTCTCTAAACGCTCTCCCTCAACTACAAATTCGCTCACTACAGCTCAACCTAATTCCTCTTCTGGTGACAGCGCAAAGAAAAAATAGGTGGGCCGTTCAACCGAGATAGTGTTTAGCGACTCTGACTCCTGTACCGAGGGGCCCGGCTTCGAATCCCGGAGAAAGCATGGATGTTTGTAAATGTATATTGTCTGTGCGGCATGGGGCCACTCTAAATATGCGGGGAGCCGAAAGTCCTCTCGAGAGATCAATGTTAGGGGAAGAGGGATGAGAGACCCTCGGACCCGTGGCCCTGAGGTGCACTTCATCAAAATTGGGGTGGAAGTGAGCAAAGTCGCACTGACATCTATATAGTGCTCAAAGCTCTGGCCAACGATAGGCGTAATTCTGCACCCCTTTCCACGATGAATTTCGTGGGCTTGTGCTAATGTTACTATCGAACAAGTGAGATAATTCGCAACAACAACACAACACAAGAAAAACAGAAGGCACAGAAACGAACAAACTTTAAAAGTAAGCTGTTAGCTATAATACATTCTGGGGAACCAAGGTCAGTAGATAAACTAGGTTATGTTCTTTCAAGGTCAAACCTTTTTCTTTCCGACGCCCAAACAGTCAAATATCATATCAATTTGCTACGTGTCGTCACTTCATTTATAGAAAAGGAGGAACCTTGCTTTGGTACAGGTTGTTGATGTCACTCTATCGAGAAAAACCAAACTCTGTAATATATTATGTTTGAAAAATATAAGTATTAACAATAGCAAATGTGTTATGTTGATATGAACGATTTCATGATGGACGCAAAACTTTGAAACTAAATAGAAGAGTGGTCGCACTCAGATGTGGGATTACTCTTGAGTGTTAATGATACCAGCCAATCACTGTACAGCGACTGCATAAATCGCTATCCTGGAATTTAAGGATGAAAATATTACGAACTTCGTTCAGCAAACGATAAAACCTGCTTATCCGACAGCTCAAAGATATCATTCTACTTCAAATTACTTGTCTTATCAAACAGAAAACTAGTTAGTAATTAAAACATCAGCAAAATATCATACAGTCATATCCAACTCTCTTCATATCTGTCTTCATTGAAGCCATTTTATAAGATTCATAATGAAATGATGACAAAACGCTGACATCATTCACATAACAGGCAAAATCGTGATTTGTATGTGTACATACCACGTTTCCATTTGTCTGAGATCAACTGTCTGAGCCTGTTTTCCCACTGTAACCGATAAGTTTGTAAACAAAACTGAGAAAAGCCTTCATGCCGAATATTCTGCTCCATAAATTCAAGCCATATAGTTAGTTTCCCGTGTAATGTTCCTTAAGAAGTGAAGGAAAACTGATAAGTGTCGATGTGTAACAATAAGTTTTCCTTCTAAATGGTAAGATTCTTGTCCACAAAATTTTCCATCTTGCCAATCCCGATTCCTCGGCCAGAAATCTAAAGTAACGTTCCTACAAATAGGTATTTTTTGCCATAGTTGCTATATCCTTATGACATAACACCTCGAAACATTTGCAAATGTCGTGATCAGAGGATGACCTTTATTTCTTCCAATGAGGTTATCCTTTTTACAGCTTAAAAACATGTCTTTTAGGTTCAGGTTTACCCGAAAGAGGCTCCATGCTGTATCACCGGGTTAAAATCTATGCATGCCGTCCAACTCTTCCCAAGTGTCTGTAGGTCTTCCTCGTCAACATCTATAGGCGTTTGTTGTTACAATAGCATTAAGCACCCCTTGTGACTACTTTTTTATATTCGATGAGCTTATTTTCCTCACTCTATGTGAATTCTTTATCATCTTCCAGAAAACTTGTATGCATCAGTAAACTCAGTTTGCTTTAATTGATTCCTGTGGCTTTTAATTCGCTACAGCAAAACTTCTTTAAAAAAATTCTCTAACATTTCTGGACATAACCTTTGTTAAAATGCTTCCGACATGAACTTAATTCTTATAGTTGGAGCTTTTGTGTTAAAAGAGGCGTGCTTAGCTATTTTCATCTCTAAGAAAATAAAGCAAATGACAAATGACATGCGAGATTAAGCATATTACAAAAGTATAATATATGGATTGCATCTATTTGTCTTCTAGCCATGCACAAAAAGAACGACAGGTTATCGTAAAATGAACAACTAAGCGGCTGTGAAGGTTCATGTTGTAGTGAATGAAACAGCAATAAATACACAAATTTAGCAGGAACTTCCGAAATAATGTTTAAACTAAGCATTTAACACTTACTTCAATAGTAAATAGAGAATTCTTTTCAGGTTTCTTAGTGTTTTGAAATTAATTTTACAGTGAATATAGAATCTCATGAGATAAAGTGAATGTTCTATATGATTCTTTTACATGTAAACCCCGATGTTTTCCATAGAAAAAAGGTGATGTTGATACTTTGTGAGATGAGTAATGCGTAATAAAATTACTTCTGTCGAATACAAGTATCGCCCCTGGTTGTACTTATGAAATTTCAGTCCCCCTTTTTTAAAAATCAGTGTCAGATATCCTAACCAAAAAAAAGCATTTACCTGCATTATATCAATGCAAACGCTACTTGATAAAGATGTCCTGTAATTAAGTACTTAATTCAGGATATATGTTATGGCGTCCAATCTCTAAATATAGCGTATATAATTTCGATTTATTACAGAAACTCTCATTACTTTTTTAAAGAGAAAAGTATCACGGCTGAAAATATGTGGAATAAGACATGCTATACCTTTTTGGCATCTTAGCCAGATGAGACCTCTGTAAGTAGTAACTTTTTTATCTCTCAGTTACCTAATTTCAATAATAACTTCCTGATGGTGGCTATCAGTATCCGAGGTATACCACAAAGCTGGCATTATTAGGCAGATTAAAAAAAGTACAAATTCAAAATGAAATATAACTGTTTTGAAATTTGAAGAATTCATGAAGTTTCGTATCAATCCAGTGTTAACGGTTTTAATTTTTCATGTAAAGTGTGAATAAATAACAAGATCTTTGAAATGCTAATTGGCAGTATTAATTTAGCTGAGCTTTAAATCAGTTAGCATATTAAAAGTTTAAGCTACGTTTGTTTCATACACATAGCCTAAATAAACTTAATTGATAATAATTGACTATATAATTGACTACAATAAACTTAATTGAATGTTTTTACATTTAAAAACTACTGTATCTTTAATTGTTCGCATTTGCATTAAAAGATTAAGTATTTTGAACTTCTTTATTTATTCCCTTAACATTTCAAATTATTTCACAAATTAGGATATCAATGTTTATGTAAAACATTCTTTCAGAAATTACCTTTGCCTTTTCAGAGTATTTTAGTTTCAAACCTCATCATATGCAAAGGTGTTTTAGCATGGTTAGGTCCTTTAAAATATGTTACAGAAAGTTAATTTTATGTAAGACATTTTTCAATATGAAGGTCATGTTTTATTTGGAAAACTATCACAAAAGAAATTTTATGTTCTACGTTTCGAGAATTTGTTTTATAACCCATTTTAAATAGTTCAGAAAACCTACCAAAGTTTAACCATTTATAACATTCACCCCTCCACACACACACATACACATCGTTTTCTCAATATTTACCTTACTCAGTTAGTACGTTTCTTTTAGAATATTCTTAGAAAGTAACCATCCATCTTCAAGGAGTGTAATTTCTTCAGATTCTTATAAAATGACTGAAAATTCCTCTAGACATTCCAAAATTGTTCTTAATTTAAAGCTCCAATATCATGCTTAAATATTTTCATAAAGAACTTTTATGATATGCATTTAACAACTGTGTCCTTTCAAATCATCTAAACGTTTTGCCGAAATACGTAGTTTTTGTACACGATTATTAAAAGGATATGTATAATTTTAAGATTTAAAACTGTTGAAGTTATGTTTCAGGAATGTTATGAGGTTTTACATTCTGTGATTCTAGCCCTAATATAAGTGTCTTTGAGAAACTGAATGTCATTTGCAACCGTGTGATTGGACCACTGAAAAACTATTAGTTCGTCTAGTTCGATTCCCAGTAAATGGGCTATTCCTACGGGTTTTTCTCTTTGTCCCATACACAAAATTAATCCAACAAGGTCCGTTCATAAAGTCCTTCATGAAATCATATTATCTTAGATTGCTGTATAAAAAAGCAATTAAATAAACCACCCTGAAAGCTCATCGTTGTAAATTAAAGGAGAAGAAAAATTATTTGTTTCAGTTCCCAATTCATTACATATTCGTATAAAATAATATACTGTAATATATTCCGGAGAGGCTCATTGTCTAATTTCATAAGTAGTGCAGAAATAGACAGAAAGTATTTTCTTTCACTGAACAGCGACCATCTGCAGTAGTCAGATGTTGGCTATATGTAAGTTAAAGTAGTTTTAAATGCTATTAATTAATAGTTTCCTTGCTATGTCTGTACAGATACAAGTTTAAAGAAGTGTTTCTCATCCTCGAAAAGCGGCTGGAGTAACTCACACCGCAACTTATTTTCTTTTAAACGATTTTACTTTTACTTTAAGCAATTTTAGATATAGTTTTACCACTTAAGAGTCATATAACACACGTAAAGGCACAAGGAATAGGTAGTTGTTTTGTCAAAGTGTCTAAGAAGGTCGGTAATCGAACAGGAAATGAAGTGCAACAATTTGAACAGCAAAAGAAAACCGAATTTGCTGCTGACCTAGAAGATGAGCAGCAAATCTGAAACACAAAGTTGACTGGATGATGGGTTTCAAATCTTAAGTAAGATAAATGCTAGCCTTCAGGATCAAAGCGAAAAGGTTCTTACTGTCACAGGAAAATAATAGCAGCAGTAAGGGATAAAAAGATCTCTGGTTAAGAACAACAAATGAAAACAACTCGTAGCATGTTTTTCTTGATGTCTAAATATGCACCGAGTAGCAATATAGAACGATTGATTTAGGTCCATTTATTGCAATTAAGTGGACATCTGGATAATTTTCTTCAGAAACTGAATACGAAATTCCTTTGAAGCCATCATTTCTTGTGACATGTAACTTTAAATTCTCAAGAACTTAAGTTATTTCATTGAAGATTAGAATTTGGCTAATCTAATGAAAAACGGAGCTTTGAAACTCCGATATCAGGAAACTGAATTTCATAGTTTCTGAATTTCAGCTCAAACGTTTTTCTTCACGTAAATACATGATCTCTCGTCGTTTCATTGCTCTTTCTTGCAGCATATTTGAAAGAAAATGCGTTTGAGTGATAACAAATGTAAAAGGAATTTGTTCCACATAAAATCTGGCCTTGTTTCATTTGTATAAGGTTGTTTCACATTCAGTTTGTTCCAACACAAATTTATAATTCTTGCCGAAGTTATCTGTTAGGTGATTTATAGAGCTTAACTCTTCCGACTGATCACATTCTATTATTTATTTTAATTCTGACCACATTCTATTATTTAATTTTTGACCCAGCATATTATTTACATGTGTGCATCCACCCGTATGTTAGGAGATCGAAACTCATCACAAATACACTTTCGTGCTCTCTCTCACAATATTAACTAATCAATTCTTCGCCTTTTGTTGCCAGTTTATTAGAGTGTCAGAAACTGAATTTCATCTGTTTTGCTTTGGTTTATTGAGATTATGAAAAATCACTCTAGGACTGTGTGCCTGAGGGAAGGGAGGCCTTCGTGGAGGACTTCCTAAGGAAAAGTGGCTCCCATACACGTTACACATGGGGTAAACCACGAAAACACCCATGCAGCCAGCCTGTTTGAGGGGTTCGAACCTAGGACAGAACTACCAGTGTTCAGGGAATTTGCTGCTCGACCGCTGGTGAACCTGAATTTTATCTGCGAAAACGTACAGGGTTTTAGTTTTACTAGAATATAAGCGCTCTTTGGCATTTTTGTCAAACACATAAGTTATGAATACCGCAGTTAAGGAAAAAACGGTATCCTTTAAGGAATTTCCATTGTTACGATACGCCCTTTATAATCATTACTAGTGCGCAGGTGCTGTCTTATATTACATATAGGGGTATTACGATCAAAATATATGGTAACTCTGAACCAAAATTAATTGGAAAATGTTTTTCTTTCCCTGAAGTTGTTTGTTTTAGCGAAAAATAACCGATCAAAGTAAAAATAAATAAAAATAAAACTATATTGACATTCTTGTAAACAACTAAATCAAATACGAACACTATTAAGACAAACTGCCACTTTTGTGGTCAAACTGAATAAGATGCAAAAAAAATATAGATAAAGGAGAACAGAACTTCCTTGCTTCTCTAGCTTAAAGAAATAACAAATTGCCCGCCTCTTACAATTCTCACTTATTTTAAATTAGAGCATCTGCCCCCTAAAACTACTGAGCTTAGCTTAAGTCAGAAATAAATAACTTAAATCACAGGCTCAGATACTGGCTTATAGTTTCTGATAGCTAGCGGAATGGCTCAACAGTTTTGCACTCTGTTTCAAAATATTTTCTACTAATTTGCACCTTCTCGTAAGGATTGAGCGCAATGGAGAAAAATCTACCAAGCTTAATAAAAACAGGTTAATTACTACACCACTTTGCATCTATATATATATATTCACATCTCCGTAACTGCATAACAATTTATTTTTATTTGATTACGTCAAAGCGCGTAAGCACTATCCGACCAAGAGGAATGATGCCTTGTGTGGCAAAGGCTTTCTAAGGGAAACTAGCTCGTATACACTTTACCCATGGGGAAAGCGACGAAGCTGACCATGCAGCCAACCCACTCGCTGGGATTTGAGCCTTGGACCAAAATACTAATCTTCAGGGACTTTAACCGCTCGGCCACTGGTGGAGCCGTTACAGAAGAGGAAAACCACGAAAACGGGCTGAAATAGAAAATTCAAAAATTTATCCAGAGTACCTTATTCCTAATAAAACAAATAGTTCACAGAATGTAATCGACTAGCTAGACCTTCAAATGATGTAATACAAAAAGATGCTACTATTGGCAAAACAGGCAGCAAGTTACTTCACAAAATGTAGTCTACTATTTAGACCTTCAAATAATAAACTACAAATTATTCTTACAACTATTCTATTGTTTGACAAAACAGGCAACTTCAATTTTAAAACAAAAAATAATTAACTGGACTTCCGACATTTCCAAAGAAGTTATTAGTAAAACTATCTTTAATCAAATACAACGCACTAAAAATATTTGTTCAGATGCAAAAGATCTACAACAGGAAATTCTACTAGTAATTAAAATTCCTAAAAATAATCAAGTGCCAAATAACTTTATTGATCTTTTCCCAAAACCGTAGGCGTTAAATACTCAATCTAAATCATATGGCTGATAGGGTTAAGATAATTTATTCCTAAAGCTTTAAAGGAGGAATATATTGGATGACTATTAGTTAAAGAATTTGTAAATATTGTAATTAGTTATTGTATACAATGTCAAAATGTTTTTTTCAGGCATTTCTTTATTACTGTTAATAAAACAATGGACCTATTTCAAATTTATAAGTCTGCTTAACAGCTCTTTACCAACGAAGACATCTTTCTTTTACTTTCCTTTGTTCGTTTTCAAATGCGACAATTAGCCAGAAATTAATTAATTGTTTTCTTGGTTAGTTTAAAATTCAAATTTTCCAGAAGCCTATTCCGCTCAACAGTTTTCAAATGTTCCACAAGTCACTTCGTTTTTCCCGCATTCTAAAAATAAAATCCAACAAGTCCCCGCTTATACTCTCTCTGTCTGTCCCTCCATTGTCCATCCCGGTTCGAATTCCAAATTCCATTCTGAGTGCCAAGAAAGTAACGGACATATCTGTTTCACAGCCAGCAAGCACGTAAGTTAATTAAATTCATTTTCTGGATTTTAATGTATATTATGAAAATTTCCTTTTTCGTACCATCTTAATGTTCCTTTTAGTCTTATGAGAATATATTTTTGTACACTTTTTCTTCCTTGTTTAATTGTTTTTACAAAGCTTGCATTGTTTTAATCTGATCCAAGGCGAAAGTGTCATGGAGCAATATTCTCAAGTAAGAAAATAAATTCACTCTTTTAATATTTTTATTTTCCGATTGGAAGATTGCATTTAAAACGTGGCAATACCGCCGATTTCTTACTGATTTTTAACTTATAATTTGAATCGTTTAAACTCAATCTTACTAAAATGCATTTTTAGTCTTAATTCTTACTCGAGACAAAGACGAAACACTTACGAATTTAATAATTATTGTTAATTGTTCGAACGTTAGTTTGTTTCTCTTGAAAAGTTAACTAATTTCCGGTCGATGACGATGATTACTCAGTTTGTTGATTTCATTTTCGTTTTTAATTATTCCTTTTTAATAATTGCATTTTAAATATTTCAATGAGTAAATTTATTTCAATAGAATTTTAACGGCATTATTGAAGGAGATAATATATTAAATAAT